>BSQZ01000093.1:217500-447500 GCA_033239005.1 Lamellibrachia satsuma
AACGCGAACGATCACGTGATTGTAATGTGCCGTCATAAGGCAGACATGGTAACCGAAAGCGGAAACGACAAACGGACATGGACTATGAATGGCGAGATTGACATAAACCGGAAACATCGCAAGAAACTAAGCACTCTTATAATCATCACGTTATGCGTCGTATACAATAACTGCACTAGAAGGTATTAGAGGGAATTGTATATTGGCTTTGTTAAAATGCATGAATTGTACAAATCTAAAATGCGTCCATAATAACAGTTAAACTCGAAATAGCTCAATAACATATGTACAATTGGATTTGTGATACTCAACAAAATCAAACCATGCTAATTTCACACAAATATAAAGGTTTGATATTGCGTATGATGCAATATATAACGTGTTACGTTAAGGGGTGCAATATAGTTTTGAATAAGATCAAATTAGTGGTGCAAATTAATTAAACATTGAAATAATTGTATACGTACATGTTTAATATTGCTTGGTTTAATTAAGATTCGAACTGTTCACTCACTTTTAAGAAAAGTTGATTGCGATCACTGAGATTAATCAATATTCTATATACTTGATCATGTACTTAATTTTATATAAAATATTCTTATACTAAAATATTATATAAAATGTTGACCGACTGCACGAATTGCCGATGTCAAGCTCAGTTGATCTCCAACAGTTGATGATTCAGTGTAATGCAGTGAAACGAAGGTTTAACCAACACATGAGCTGTCACTCTTCGTGCTCTTACTGCTGAGGTAGTTCGTGCTCTTACTGCTGAGGTAGTTCGTGCTCTTACTGCTGAGGTAGTTCGTGCTCTTACTGCTGAGGTAGTTCGTGCTCTTACTGCTGAGGTAGTTCGTGCTCTTACTGCTCAGGTAGTTCGTGCTCTTACTGCTCAGGTAGTTCGTGCTCTTACTGCTCAGGTAGTTCGTGCTCTTACTGCTCAGGTAGTTCGTGCTCTTACTGCTCAGGTAGTTCGTGTCCTATACTCAATGTTAAGTAACATTGTCTGCACTTAATAATGAAAGGTGGTCTGAGCACATACAGATAATACGGCTAATATTGTGTGAGAACACTATCGGGTTTAAGGTTTTCTTTGTTGGTTGGTTTTGATTAAGTTTCAATCGTGTCATTTAATCAAGCATACCGTATTACTAGTTTATATTACAATCTGGTCATACTTAAATGTATGGATTATATGCAAACTAGCACTATGTTGTAATAATTAATACCTACTACTCATAGAAATGCATTAATGGGCATACGCCAGAACACTGCACTTCACTTTCAAACTCACATACGACGATCCAAATACAGCGTTTGTTGGCGGAATTACCAGAAATACCTCAAGAGTAAGACAATGTACTGGTTTAATGGTCGTGAAGTGAATATAACATCTTGACTGTGTCATTCTTATTTTGATGGTGGTGACATGGATGTATTTTTTAAAGCTGTGATTTGGTTTTAATATAGGGTAATGTAGTACATATGTACTACATAGTATTAATACGTCACTAAATGTATACATTACACGTGCTGAAATAAAAACGGATTAATTGAATTGATTGGGTTGTTATGTACGTGTACAACACTTGGACACAATATGTACGTGTACAACATTTGGACACAATATGTACGTGTACAACACTTGGACACAATATGTACGTGTACAACACTTGGACACAATATGTATCCGATATATTGAGAGCAGAATACGGACAAATACATGCACGTTAACACAAGTACGTTTATTACACATGTTATGACTCCCTATAATAATATATTTACTTGAAACTATTCAAGGAGTTGTATGTGAATCAGTTACAATGTTTTTGTAAATGGCATATGGGTTATGGAAGTTTTAAATAATTCATTATATATATATATATATATATATATATATATATAGATATATATATATATATATATATATATATATATATATATATATATATATATATATATATATATATATATATATATATATATATAATTAATATAATTAATTAATATGGATGATGACTAATACAGAAACACGACAAATGTGTTGTTCAATGGCAAAACAAAGCAATTTAATCTGTTCTAAGATATTTGTTTGTTTGGCTTCCACCCTTCGCTTGCACACCACGGCTCATGCCACCTCTACAGTCCCGCCGTGTGTGGTTAAGTTAACACTTAAGTACTGGAAAAATGTCGTACAAAATGAGCCATAGAGTGGGCTCGTTTTTCATATGATCCCTTCCAGTTATTTATGACAACCCATTAGTTCAAGCCAGCAATCTTGTTGCACGGCGGTGTCAATCACTTGTACTATTCACTGACTGCAATTGAATAGGCCGAACACAGCGTGTGGCGGCAAACTGATAAGTGGCCGACACGCGCCGTCACGCTTGAACGAATTTGACTACTGACAGGCCCGTTCATGCTTGAACGGGTACGAGTACGAGTCAAACAATTAAGCCACCGCACAGTCAATATAATTTACCTAGTGTGTGTGTTTAACTCGGCCCTCATTGGCAATGACAAAGTCGTAGCATTATACGATATAAGACTTTCAGACACTTCACTGGTTGTTACCGGTCGTTCGTTCGTTCGTTCGTTCGTTCGGTGGGTGGGTGGGTGGGTGGGTGGGTGGGTGGGTGGGTGGGTGGGTGGGTGGGTGGGTGGGTGGGTGGGTCGGTCGGTCGGTCGGTCGGTCGGTCGGTCGGTCGGTCGGTCGGTCGGTCGGTCGGTCGGTCGGTCGGTCGGTCGGTCGGTCGGTCGGTCGGTCGGTCGGTCGGTCGGTCGGTCGGTCGGTCGGTCGGTCGGTCGGTCGGTCGGTCGGTCGGTCGGTCGGTCGGTCGGTCGGTCGGTCGGTCGGTCGGTCGGTCGGTCGGTCGGTCGGTCGGTCGGTCGGTCGGTCGGTCGGTCGGTCGGTCGGTCGGTCGGTCGGTCGGTCGGTCGGTCGGTCGGTCGGTCGGTCGGTCGGTCGGTCGGTCGGTCGGTCGGTCGGTCGGTCGGTCGGTCGGTCGGTTGCGTGCTGACTCTGTTGACACGCGAGATAGTAACACTCAACACAAGTGTATTACCCGTCTTTATCATTAAATGATTATCGGCTAAAGCTAACTTTAAAATGTGCTGTGTCTTCCAGTTATTCAAAAGACAAATACAAAGAGACGCACATTCCCAATCTCGGTAACGTAATCGCAGACCAGACATATCAATTAACGACGACAATTACAAGAGGCACAACCTGACAAAAGGCAGGGTTACACGCATGCCTTCACTCATCATGAGCGTCGCTGAAACATGACGACCCGTGCTACAGCTCCTATCACTACGAAGTTGGTCACTCGAAACTTCCATCGCCCCTAATGATGAGAAACACAGCATTGCAACAATCGCTTTATAATTACCAACAGAGACTGCGATTATATGATTTAGCCATCGACACTCATTTTAGCATTTATTTATCTCCTCGATACACGTGTCAAAAGTGTACAATCACTATGTGGCGCCACTGGTGGGGAGTGAGGCGCCACTGGTGGGGAGTTTGAGTACCAACAATACTGATATTAACCAATGACAACGCTAGCACAAGAACGCAAAATCGGCTGATCTTTTCTTATCATTATTTTATTATTGTTATTATCTGATGTTTGAATAACTTCGAACGCGATTGAACATTCGTTGGCATAAATACGTGATTGTTTCACATCCGTCGACAATCTCGCGCGATTTCACCTTTCGTCAATGTTACATTATGTACCAGAGGCGTCACGTGTTATTTCTGATAAGCTATATTATAATTGTACACTTTTCGAGTTTTTAGTGTATTGCGAAGCTTCGGTTCTCAACCTGACAGCGAATATCGCCCGATACAACCTGACAGAGAATATCGCCCGATACAACCTGACAGCGAATATCGACCGATACAACCTGACAGCGAATATCGACCGATACAACCTGACAGAGAATATCGCCCGATACAACCTGACAGAGAATATCGCCCGATACAACCTGACAGCGAATATCGTCCGATACAACCTGACAGCGAATATCGACCGATACAACCTGACAGCGAATATCGCCCGATACAACCTGACAGAGAATATCGCCCGATACAACCTGACAGAGAATATCGCCCGATACAACCTGACAGCGAATATAGACCGATACAACCTGACAGCGAATATCGCCCGATACAACCTGACAGCGAATATCGCCCGATACAACCTGACAGCGAATATCGACCGATACAACCTGACAGAGAATTTCGCCCGATACAACCTGACAGAGAATATCGCCCGATACAACCTGACAGCGAATATCGCCCGATACAACCTGACAGCGAATATCGACCGATACAACCTGACAGCGAATATCGCCCGATACAACCTGACAGAGAATATCGCCCGATACAACCTAACAGAGAATATCGCCGGATACAACATGACAGCGAATATAGACCGATACAACCTGACAGTGAATATCGCAGGATACAACCTGACAGCGAATATCGCCCGATACAGTTCCTACACAGGACATTATTTTCTAGATATTGCAATAACAAATTATATTATTAACACTAGTGTTTTCTATGGGAGTACAACAATTGTGAAATCCACAGCAAACGTAATTAAATGTGTTCAGTCCTATTTCTATGCTGGTTAGTTTCTCGAATGCTGCGTTCCAATGTATATCGTGAATACGAGTTCGAAACATCTCTGGATCTTTTCTAACATTCTCGGCTGGTAACTACGACTTGACCTGGGTTCGTGAACTATATTTACATATCGTGAACTTGTATTTACGAAAAATACGTGCGCATTCTTTTATTTATACTTTCCCGTGTAGCACAATCGCAGGAAGGCAGTATTAGTTGAACCACTGGGTTAGTAGAGCCACCCATGTTTCCCAGGAAACCTCATCAGCGACATTTGCTTGGTACAATTGAATATGGTATTAAAATGTTGGTTTATTAATTAATGACATACAATAGGTGTCATTTGTCACACCGGTCAGAAAATGTCAATTAAAAGTATGTCTTAGTTTTGTTTTTCATAACCTTTCGTGTTTGTTATTAATGTCTTCTGTCGTGTAATCTATCAATGCATGTGACCAGACGTTATTGTTTGTGCACTTACACGGGGGGTTGAGCAATGGTTAAACATCGACCTGGTGTGTAATCTATCAATGCATGTGACCAGACGTTATTGTTTGTGCACTTACACGGGGGGTTGAGCAATGGTTAAACATCGACCTGGTGTGTAATCTATCAATGCATGTGACCAGACGTTATTGTTTGTGCACTTACACGGGGGGCTTGAGCAGTGGTTAAACATCGACCTGGAGTGTTGATTTACTTCAAAATACATCATGGAATTCATCTTTTCGAACCAACTGAGACATCGGATAGCTACAAAGCATCATATTGGCAGTTAGTCATACTGGTTACGATGGGCCTGTAAGTCAACATTAATTAAGTATGTTGGTTTATTAATTAATGCGCCAGTTTACCAACCCTGTTTGAATTAACTACATATAATTATCTATGCATACAAGTTAAATTATCTTGATCTAAGATGATCAACTAGCAATCTTAGTTTTTGACAGTAAAAACAATTTTTATTTAGGAATATGATTATATCGCAATCAAGACATCTTCGTCAACTGTCAACATGCTAATCTCAGTTTCACTAATTGTATACGATATGTGCTATCGTATTTGCTTTGTCAATATGCACAATCAGTATGTATGAAATAAAGATGACCACGACCTATTTCCGTACACACATTATAATAATTGTAATGGGCCGTTAAATATTTTACGTTTTGTACATTATGTGTGCGAAATGATGTCATGTCTTCATACGGAAGACTATTCTGCTCGGTGGATAGAGTCGGTTACATCCACCATGCCCAGGAGAGAGTGGTCGCCCAAGGTTCTGCTCGGTGGATAGAGTCGGTTACATCCAACACGCCTAGGAGAGAGTGGTCGCCTGTTACAGTGGATGAAAAAGTCTCCGGTCGTGTCAGAAAGACAAACCATCTTCAACTCAACATTAAAGCAAACCAGAAACGTTTTAAAAGCACAAATACATGCATCATCAAGTGATTTCTGACACGACCGGAGACTTCATCCACTATAACAGGCGACCACTCTCTCCCGGGCGTATTGGATGTAACCGACTCTATCCACCGAGCAGAACCTTGGGCGACCACTCTCTCCTGGGCATTGCGGATGTAAACGACTCTATCCACCGAGCAGAACCTTGGGCGACCACTCTCTCCTGGGCATTGCGGATGTAACCGACTCTATCCACCGAGCAGAACCTTGGGCGACCACTCTCTCCTGGGCATGGTGGATGTAACTGACTCTATCCACCGAGCAGATACGTTTATAGATGACGTATCATCCATGAATGGTTTCACTATCCTTCTTTATGTGCATATTACTGGATGGATTTTCATTTATGTTAATAAAAATACAAATATATCAGTACATTGGAAATGTTTTCGCTGGCTCAACTGGAAAATGCATGTCAAACAATGCTACCAATGCTATCCTCTGACGATGGTCCCTCCACAGAAATATCGACTAGTCGTTCTGATATGCGTTGTTTGAAACGAGTCTTCTGGTCACTATAATGGGATTAACACGTGAGATGAACAGGCAAGCATGATATTACGAATCTGGAATCAGGATTAGTATTACTCAGACGTGTTCCTCCAACGGAAGTAATTATGTTGTACTGTTGTTAAACAATGAGGCACGACTCGCATTACTAATAATACTGCAGACTATTGGAATATGTCTGTTCTAATTCTAGTATTCGAGTTTCACATACGCCGAAGGGAGGGAGATATGATTGGTTTCCATATTAGTTTTTCATTAGTGGAGTGTGCACGCAATTGGCACGCGGAACTGGATACGTCTCCTTGCTGAAATAGATGTCTTTGCGGTTTCTATAATGCGAAGCAACTTAGAGTGCAGTTATACTGACTCTCCTGGACGGGACACTAGTCCATCGCAGGTACCTTCCAAACAGTGTGTGTACTCATTTGCAGCTGAGGCAAAGTAGGGTAAATGAAATTGCCTAAGCTTCGAAAACTAACCGTGTCCAGTGTGGGTTTTGAACTCACAACCCTTGAATTTAGAGTACAACACCTTAACCACTAGGCCACGGCTGCCCCCCATGCTTAGCCATTAAACGGAACTAGCAAACTGGGGCGTTGCATCACCGAGAAGATGACTGGTGGTCCAAAGATGACTAGTGGTCCAAAGAAGATGACTGGTGGTCCAAAGAAGATGACTGGTGGTCCAAAGAAGATGACTGGTGGTCCAAAGATGACTAGTGGTCCAAAGAAGATGACTGGTGGTCCAAAGAAGATGACTGGTGGTCCAAAGAAGATGACTGGTGGTCCAAAGAAGATGACTGGTGGTCCAAAGAAGATGACTGGTGGTCCAAAGATGACTAGTGGTCCAAAGAAGATGACTGGTGGTCCAAAGAAGATGACTGGTGGTCCAAAGAAGATGACCGGTGGTCCAAAGAAGATTACTGATGGTCCAAAGAAGATGACCGGTGGTCCAAAGAAGATTACTGATGGTCCAAAGAAGATGACTGGTGGTCCAAAGAAGATGACTGGTGGTCCAAAGATGACTAGTGGTCCAAAGAAGATGACTGGTGGTCCAAAGAAGATGACTGGTGGTCCAAAGAAGATGACCGGTGGTCCAAAGAAGATTACTGATGGTCCAAAGAAGATGACCGGTGGTCCAAAGAAGATTACTGATGGTCCAAAGAAGATGACTGGTGGTCCAAAGAAGATTACTGGTGGTCCAAAGCGTCGTTTTCAGACAATTGTACAATGGAAACTCATTGCTGATAGATCCCACGTCTAGCATAGGAGATGCACAAGGTATGTGTGTAAAACGTCATTAATAATAATTAAATGAGACTACGTGCACGTTGGATAAAAATGATCTACTTGCTGTTAACTGCTCGCACGAGACAACATTCATTATATATTGACTAACAATTACAACGTTAACATGAAAGTGGTTCACTGAGTGGTTCACTGAGAGGTTCACGAGAATTTCACTGGGAGGCAAATGGTTTGGATATTTCTGATATGCTACTGTTGACATCATGACGCAATAGCCTCTACACGATGGACCTTCTGGAGAACAATGACGTGAATCCAGTTATAATCAGTGCAGTGATCACACTGACTATCATCACAAACACTTTGGTGATCGCCGTGATCGCAACATATCCAGACCTACGCGATGAACGGACCACGTTGTTTATGTTGTCGCTGTCGGTGTCTGACCTGGCGTCCGGCTGCACCGCAATGCCCATAAGCGCGGACGTGTGCTCGCCCGCCACGCCAACTGTGCGACACGCCGTCTCCTTCTTTCCACAGCTGCACATGTTCTGGTTTGGTGGTTCGGCTTCAACTCTCTGCTGGATGACCATCTGCTGGATGACCGTCTGCTGGATGACCATCTGCTGGATGACCGTCTGCTGGATGACCATCTGCTGGATGACCGTCTGCTGGATGACCGTCTGCTGGATGACCATCTGTTGGATGACCGTCTGCTGGATGACCATCTGCTGGATGACCGTCTGCTGGATGACCGTCTGCTGGATGACCGTCTGCTGGATGACCGTCTGCTGGATGACCATCTGCTGGATGACCGTCTGCAAGATGGTCGCTCTACTGAAGCCGCTGCGTTACGAGGCCATCCTCACCCGTCGCATCGTCAACGGCATCATCGTCCTCATCTGGGTCGGTGGAGCCGCGGTAGCAGCGAGCAGACTCATCTCTGTCAACGTCACGTTCACCACCGTTACGTGCACGCACTACTTCACGAAGAACAGCCGAAGTTCGGCGTTGACCATCTGTGCCACGCCGTCACACTGGTCCTGCCCGGGGCCGTGCTCGTCCACGCCACCGTCAGGATCCTCATCGTCGTCGTCCGCACGCACAGCAGCATCTCCGCCCAGGTGCATCGGATCGGCGGCGGGGCAGGTAGTGCCGCACTCGTCACCCTGCAGGCGATTCGCTCGGGCAGGAACGTGCTCATCATCTGTGCCGTTTCCCTTGCACTCACAGTTCCAATTCTAGCGTACGCTTTGCTGCGCCACACCATTCTCAACCACACAGTGGCTGCGGCATTCATCTTCAGTGCTGTGTGGCTGTTCAGCTGCAACTCCTTCATGAACAGTTTCCTCTACATCGTCCTTTATCGCTCGTTGCGACGAAAGACGAGACTCATGTTTAATACCATATACGAAATGTTTCGGAACATTTAAATGGATACTCCGATTATCGTACATATATATATATATATATATATATATATATATATATATATATATATATATATATATATATATATATATATATATATATATATATATATAGATGTATATGTATATATATACATATATATATACATCTATATATATATACACACACACACACACACACACACACACACACACACACACACACACACACACAAACTAAAACTTCGAGGGACAAGTTACTGTTCTTAGAAGTCATTTATTATTTTTTCATTTTATTATTTATAGGTACCTAGAGTAGTCTGATTCAGCCATATCAACTTTAGTAATATTTATAGTCACGGAAGTAGAAATACAGCATAAACACTTAAGCAAGACACGATCCTATGTGTAAATAGCTGTATGTGAGTGCCGCACATTCTGAACCGCACTTAAGGTGAACGGAGAATCAGAGAGTTACAGTCGAGATATCTGAGATGGCACTTGTCAGACAATGACCGACCGAACTGCAGCCACCGGAAATGTCGTAACAGGTGTAATGCGGTTCTTTGTGATTTCTCATCACGATCTTGTTACCTTGTTACCTTGTTACCTTGTTACCTTGTTACCTTGCAATAAGTGACACAAATGAAACTGCTACTCTAGACAGTCATACTCCACGCTGAGTCCACATTTCGTCAGGGCTTCGTTATGCACGTCGGCTTTGGTCTCACTGTGTCTTCTGCGTTATTGTACTGTGCATTAGAAGGGAGACGACACGCGAACTACTACGGACTTCCGACGCTCTTCGATAAACAGAGACATGAAATCTGGGCTGGTAAGTTAAGTGAGGCGTGCGTGCGTGCGTGTGTGCGTGCGTGTATGCGTGTGTGCGTGCGTGCGTGCGTGCGTGCGTGCGTGCGTGCGTGCGTGCGTGCGTGCGTGCGTGCGTGCGTGCGTGTGTGCGTGACGATTTTACGTAGCGTTGACGTAAGTTAGAAAATTGCCTAGGTACCGATCTCAGATGCAAAGTAAGAAAACAGAAACCGGTGATATCCTTTATTGTGTCTACAGTTTGGACCTCTTGTCTCGGTTCCATGGACGTGTGTGTCGTTTCCGACTTGCAGGTTGTTGTTGCTGTGGTGGTCGTGTTGCTAACATGGACGAGGTTGGTTCGAGGCATCAGTGACGAAGACGCTTCAGAAAAGTTGATCAACTGTCAACAAAAGTGTATTAAAACGTTCGAGGAATGCGCCAAGGAATTGCCACACATGTGGAAAATGTGTCACGACCTCTATGTCTGGGCATATAATTACTGCAAGCTCATGTTTTTTAACAGAATCAGAACATAGACGATTACTCCTTTAAAGCAACTTTGCCTGTTCATCTTTATCATCAAATTATGTTACATAGTATAAAACTTACATATTTTAACATAATACTGACCGCCCAAACGCGTCTATGTGAAGCAATTTTGAAATCAACACTTCGATGTTGACACAAAACTCGACCTCGTTGGAAGAGGCGGAGCTTTGTAATGTCGGCGCATGTCACTTATAAACGACTTCCATGGCAACTGACAATTCATCGAGCCAGCATATCACCCGGAATAGATACGGCACTGAACGGGGTGGTACGGCGAATAGTTTTCAGTGGTGCTCTATAAGTTGATGTTTACATTTTTCTCTGCTAAACTAATTCGGAACTAATTCGCAAGTTATTTGTATACGAGATTCCGTCGGCTAAACCAATCGAAAATAATAACCTGGAGATGAATATCCGAAAACTAATGTACCGTTGACAAACGTCGTGGGAAAGTTGATTCAACATTAAAAACAACAATAGGTACAATCGATAATTGTTTCACTTCGTCTTTCAACCAATTTTGAAGTAGCGTTCAGGAATGCTCCATATCCCATGTCACTTGATCATATGTGTCAACATTACCGCTTTCGGGCGGGAAATCCCGCTTTTTCACCTTAATCCCGCATTCCCGCTTTTTGGCTAAAATGTCCCGCTTTTTGTACTTTTCCCCTAATTTTTTTACCCCAAAATTAAATAAATGTCTTGCGCTCTAGACCGTTCTTGTTGTAGGTGGGTAGTTGAACGTTCTATGAACATGTTATTTCTTTGGTCTTAAAATGACGTGGTTTCACAGTTCCCCACGCATGCGTTCTTGGAAGGACGCAATGGCGAAATGGCGACGCGGAGGAAAGTAAATCCTTGCGGGTCTGCGAGAAAGTTTAGGGGGGGATGCCGTGACCATCCTTCTGTCCTTCTTCTGAGTTTGGGGGATGTTGTGTCCTTCCTTCTGTCCTTCTCCTGAGTTTGGGGGATGCTGTGTCCTTCCTTCTGTCCTTCTTCTGAGTTTGGGGGACGTTGTGTCCTTCCTTCTGTCCTTCTCCTGAGTTTGGGGGATGCTGTGTCCTTCCTTCTGTCCTTCTCCTGAGTTTGGGGGATGTTGTGTCCTTCCTTCTGTCCTTCTCCTGGGTTTGGAGGATGCTGTGTCCTTCCTTCTGTCGTTCTCCTGAGTTTGGGGGATGCTGTGTCCTTCGTTCTGTCCTTCTCCTGAATTTGGGGGATGCTGTGTCCTTCGTTCTGTCCTTCTCCTGAATTTGGGGGATGTCGTGTCCTTCCTTCTGTCCTTCTCCTGAGTTTGGGGGATGCTGTGTCCTTCCTTCTGTCCTTCTCCTGGGTTTGGGGGATGTCGTGTCCTTCCTTCTGTCCTTCTCCTGGGTTTGGGGGATGCTGTGTCCTTCCTTCGGTCCTTCTCCTGAATTTGGGGGATGTCGTGTCCATCCTTCTGTCCTTCTCCTGGATTTGGGGGATGCTGTGTCCTTCCTTCTGTCCTTCTCCTGAGTTTGTGGTATGCTGTGTCCTTCCTTCTGTCCTTCTCCTGAGTTTGGGGGATGCTGTGTCCTTCCTTCTGTCCTTCTCCTTAGTTAGTGATGTTCAGTATATTCGTGCAAGTAGCGAAGCAAGAAACAAGGCGTATAGCGATGTGCATTTTGGCATCGGCGGGAAAAACGATGTCAAACAACACATGGAGAGCGACTGCCATAAAACGAAGGCTTCTGCTCTGTCTCGTATGGGTGGCAGTATCGCGCTGTATGTCGCCGCCGGCACCGAGGTTTACAGGGTAACAGCAACAGAAACCATGTTTGCCAACTTTACTGCCAAGAGCAACTTGGCGAAAACGGATGATATAAGCAAGACGGTTGGGACAATATTTCCCGACTCTGACATTGCTAAAAAATTCTCGGCGGAGAGAACCACAACCACCCAGATTATCAAGGGAGCGCTTGCTCCAAACTTTAATCGTTTTTTTTATTATTATAAAAAAGTTAACATCTAGTTAACAAGAACCTTTTACATTGTGGTATATATGTCACGTGGGGCTATACAGGATTTAGGGGAAAATCATATGATGAAAATCGTGTAGTCAGAGTAAAAAATTTTTATTTTCTAGCTATAATTTTTATTTATCCTCTTATGCCTTGGTTGGTGCATATGAGGTTACTAAATTGTTATTTATACATGCAATATACTGTTTTTGCAATTAGTCATGATGAAAACATTATGAAATTATGCTTTAATTGTGGTACAAATTAAGATTAAAGCAACTGTATTTTGTAAAAATCATTTTTTTAAATATTTTGGTTGACTATCTCATAAAATATTGGTTTAAATTAATTGTTGTGTTCTTATTTGTGTATGGGTATTGTTATTTGTGTATGGGTGTTGTTATTTGTGTATGGGTGTTGTTATTACAACATTTTCTATATAACTCATTTAATGTGATTATTTAGATGATATGTTCTTGCGCGCGCGCATATGTCGTGAGCTCGTAAATTGGAGTTTACGCACTTTCCCACCAAGAGCTGATGTTCGTGTAATGTCAACTGCGTATGTGGATTTTATAGTAAAATTAAATAGAACACTCTGAAATTACCTCGTACAATTAGAATTAGAGCGGGAAGGGCGATAATGCGCATTGGCCAGCGTTTCAATAGGGTCTATGAATCTTAAATTTACAATGTCGCCTCCAGGACGATTCGTCGCTTCGCCCCATTACGTAAAGCTATCATTTCAATCCACTATTTTTTTAAGTAGCGTGTGTACGATGTAATTGTGATGTATAAATCATTTCCTTTTCATTGGTACGCATGCTAAGTTAGAAAAAATATGCATGAACGCTATCCAGCTACATGTGTGATATAATGCCGAAATAAGTAACTGTTTTGCCCAGGAACTAAAATAAAACTAAGATTGTGCGCATTAGTGCATCAGCTAGGCATCATACATCACACTACATAGCACAACACTCACTGAGAATGTGGACATGTGTAAATAAAGCACACACTGTCGTGTACCCTATTGTAAGTTCACACGTAATGACTTATGTTGTCGCGTGAGTATAAAGACCCCAGACGTCAGACCCCGGCGACCTGTTACTGAGAGTGCACGGCTCACGTTGTTGAAGGAAACTATGAAGTATGCTTTGGTGAGTCTAAATAACATGACGATTTTATTGATTTCTGCAGCCAACATAAAATGTCATGTATACACAAGTTTTGTGAATGTTCTAAGCATAAGTAACTTCACATTTTTACTAACATAAACCTAATTGAAAAAATAACCATTATACATAGAAGCGTGTAGTTTGCAATATCTTGTAGTCCAAATGAAAGAAGAATTTATATGAAACGATTCGCACAAGAGTTCACCATTTATAACGGAGAGACGGTCGTCAGCCTCTTCGTCGCTGTAGCACGCTGCCAATCTCTAAAAAGCATTCGCAGATAGTCGGTTTCGACAGTGTTTCCTTCCTATATTGGCAACACGATACATTTAGTCTTCTCTTTCATTGTCGCCATTTTGGTTTTCGACGATAATGTACTCACTGGATAGAGAAAAACGTTTATGTATATGTATGCGTTCAGCCTCCTAGCGGCACCTAATTGGGTCTAATCTACACTTTCTTCAACCGTAACAATGCTTGTTAGTCCGTACTAATTGCTAAACTATTTTCGCGCGCAACATGACTTTGTTGGCATTAACGTGTTTATATGAAAGCAACTCAATGCAGCTGAACTGCTGCACCTCGGCGTACAAATACAGACATCTCACTGCCCAGAGTAAACAATCGAACTCTGCATCAAGTGACTCCACTTCAAGCTCCCAAAGAACATGAAAAGATATTTCATTTAAATCACACAAAGTAGCAAGTAAGTAAGTAAGTACGTACGTACGTATGTGTGTATGTATGTATGTATGTATGTATGTATGTATGTATGTATGTATGTATGTATGTATGTATGTATGTATGTATGTAAAAGTAAGTAAGTAAGTACGTACGTACGTACGTACGTATGTGTGTATGTATGTATGTATGTATGTATGTATGTATGTATGTATGTATGTATGTATGTATGTATGCATGTATGTATGTATGTATGTATGTAAGTGGTCTACGTAAGTACGTGACCATCACGAAACATGATTGTTGATGATCATATATGTAGTGTGTTAATAATCTAAGTAATATGCGAACTGCGCAGTCGGATTAATAAAATAGTGCACACTGTTGTTAAGGTTATCGATTGATCGTTAGATCAAGCACCTTGAAAAACTGTGAAAAGTTTTATGTTATAATACACACAGGCGGAACAACTTTTACCCTTTTCGCCAATTTTTGCCGTACCCGGTCAAATATAATTTAATTGTTTGCCCGATGAATTCACCAAAGCTCAATAACAAATTTACACAAAACAGCTAGCATACAGTAGGTGATATTATATATATATATATATATATATATATATATATATATATATATATATATATATATATATATATATATATATATATATATATATATATATATATATATATATATATATATATATATATATATATATATATATATATATGAATTTTCATGAAATGAGTCTGACATGAGACGAGCGTAAACTTTTTATTGCAGAAGGCCCTTTAATTGAATTGAGGAGGAACCTTTATGTGAATTGAGGAGGGACCTTTATGTGAATTGAGGAGGGACCTTCAATTGAATTGAGGAGGAACTTTTAAGTGAATTGAGGAGGGACCTTTCTGTGAATTGAGGAGGAACCTTTAAGTGAATTGAGGAGGGACCTTTAAGTGAATTGAGGAGGGACCTTTAAGTGAATTGACGAGGGACCTTTAAGTGAATTGAGGAGGAACCTTTACGTGAATTGACGAGGGACCTTTAAGTGAATTGAGGAGGAACCTTTATGTGAATTGACGAGGGACCTTTAAGTGAATTGAGGAGGGACCTTTAAGTGAATTGACGAGGGACCTTTAAGTGAATTGAGGAGGGACCTTTAAGTGAATTGAGGAGGGACCTTTAAGTGAATTGAGGAGGGACCTTTAAGTGAATTGAGGAGGAACCTTTAAGTAAAGTGCATCAATGACAAGTTACTCATTTGTTCTCCATGTTTGTTTGCTTCTTATGATATAGATATTAGTTGAAAGGGACGTGCGGATATTAATTTCTCTACCGAAAGACACGTGTGTCCAGCATTCTTCCCATATGTCAGTTGTCAGTGAAAGTGAAACGACTGGGTGGGCCGCCGGTCTGGGGCTCGAATCCAGTCCAATACTACTACCACCCATGGCTAGCGAGGATGTTGCTACAGTACCAGTGGCTAACGAGGATGGTACTACAATATCCATGGCTAGCGAGGATGTTACTACAGTACCAGTGGCCAACGAGGATGGTACTACAATATCCATGGCTAGCGAGGATGTTACTACAGTACCAGTGGCTAACGAGGATGGTACTACGATATCCATGGCTAGCGAGGATGTTACTACAGTACCAGTGGCTAACGAGGATGGTACTACGATATCCATGGCTAGCGAGGATGTTACTACAGTACCAGTGGCCAACGAGGATGGTACTACAATATCCATGGCTAGCGAGGATGTTACTACAGTACCAGTGGCTAACGAGGATGGTACTACGATATTCATGGCTAGCGAGGATGTTACTACAGTACCAGTGGCTAACGAGGATGGTACTACAATATCCATGGCTAGCGAGGATGGTACTACAGTACCAGTGGCCAACGAGGATGGTACTACAATATCCATGGCTAGCGAGGATGGTACTACAATATCCATGGCTAGCGAGGATGGTACTACAGTATCTATAGCTAGCGAGGATGGCACTACAGTATCCATGGCTAGCGAGGATGGTACTACAGTATCCATGGCTAGCGAGGATGGTATTACAGTGCATATGGCAGATAAACCCGTTGAAACGTGGATTTTCAGTCCATGTGTGGACGTACGCTGAATAATTTGCACTTCGCCCCACGTGCTTATCGTTGCGTTACTAGACGAACCAGTGCCTTACTTATTTACTTATGTCCTCCACTTAATGTGGTGACATGATGATTTATTTCCAATGGTTTTGGTCCTCCATTGCAGTTAGTAGATTTGTCCCGCTGAGGTTCATGTCTTTCTCTGTGATGTGTTGGCTACTCCGTCATGACGCATCACGTGACCTGCCAGACGAACACGCCGTTGTCTCACGATGGTGGTGATCCGTGGGAGGGAGCCGTACTGTTCTTGGTTGGTCATGTGGTGGCGCCATGACACGTTTTGAGTTTTCTGCAGCATTCTTGTGTAGGTGCCAAACTGGCAAACTACTTCAAAGACTGTTCCTACGCCAGTCCGCAACCAATAAATGTTAAGTTCTTGTATGCGAGCCCCCAAGATCTAGGGAAAGCCACTATTTGTTAGCTAGCAACAGTACTTTCCCCGTTTCAGCAAGTTAATATGCCAAGAGTACTGATGTAGTCAGAACACCTGGCTGCCAAGGGTACTGATGTTGTCAGAACCCCTGGCGGCCAGGGGTACTGATGTTGTCAGAACCCCTGGCGGCCAGGGGCAGTGGAGTGGGGAGAACGGAAGTGGGGTCAGAAGGATATGTTGGGTGTTGTCGAGTCCCCAATGTTTGTGCAACGAAAATCTGTATAACGACTGATTGAATATGAAACGGAACAGGCCGATTGGCTGCTCAGGACAAAATAGTGATTGGAACAACACAAAGGAAAGCCAAAATACATCATACATTCAACACAAAGCTAAATCATCTATGCATGCGTGTATAATAACGTGTGTATACAAGCATAGACAACAATTGTTTTGTTTTTATTGTAAAAATCACGGACGCTCCTAATTCAGAAACGATTGATTGATAAAAGATTAACCAACATTATTGTCCACGTTGTAAACTGTCCGCGCTGGGTAAATATTGTTTTGCCTTATTCATGTAATTCTAATTTTATGTAGCCAAACATGAAGTCTGCATCCGTATTGTAATTCAATATCCATCCGCGAAAATGTCTACCTGCGTCGGACGCCCATAGTTCAGCAACGATTACAAATAGTAATCACAAGATTACGATCCATATTGGAGAATGTTTACATAAATGTTTTTGGATTTTTAGGTACTTGTTTTTTATTTTTATTTAAAACTGAATTAAAAACAAATCGTCTGAGATAGAAAACAGAAACAAATCGAATGCAATAAATGTAATGTTGCATATATCAGTAAAGTCAAGCATGGAGACAGGATTGTGTGTGATATGTAAGGTGTTAAGCTAATCCCTGCATGACAAAATCATATAATTTCCCAAAGTGTGCATAGAATAGGGGTGAGACGTGCCGAGGGAGCCACACGTGCCCGATGTAGGAGAACATTATTTTTCATTCATTCAATCGTATCCTCTTGCGAGATAGTTAGAAGAACTGACTGAGCCGCGTCATGGCCACTTTTAGGGTGGCTCACAAGATATGGACAGCACATTACACATTTACCCCCTGCCCTGTGTGGGACCTCTTACTTCCCCTGGCATAGACCCCATGTGAAGGGCCCAATGGCTTTTAGTATATCTTCCGAAAAACAAAGGAAAGTGGGGTGAACAAAAACAAGTCAAATGTGATCCAGATAACTTGGGAACAATCCATTCCTGCATTGGCAGGTTATCGTGACTCCTTGCCATATACATGTATATATATATATATATATATATATATATATATATATATATATATATATATATATATATATATATATATATATATATATATATATATATATATATTTGTGTGTGTGTGTGTTTGTGTGTGTTGTGTGTGTGTGTGTGTGTGTGTGTGTGTGTGTGTGTGTGTGTGTGTGTGTGTGTGTGTGTGTGCGTGCGTGTGTGTGTGTGTGCGTGCGTGTGGGTGTGAAAAAAAATTATTATTATTATGTAAGCAACATCAACATCAAACATCAAGGTATCTTGATATTTTCAGGTTACAGAGCCCGGGTGGCCCTTGTTATCAAGCTTATCTCGTGCACTAATTTCAAGCCGTATTTCGATTGGCCTGTTCTTGGCGAGTAATTATATGCTGTTAGATGAATTACTCTCCAAAGTTCAAAAATTCTTTAAAACACAGAACCCCCTAGTGGCAACTAATTGAGTATAAACTTCAATAAAAGTTACTTTTATTAATCCGGAATAATTGTCAAAATATCTACGGGCGCATCTGGACTTTGTCCTGGTTAACTGCTTTGTGTGAATGAGTGTCAACGCAGGATAAAGTACAACTGCTGCACTTCAATGCCTCGTAAGGATGAAGTACCAAACACAGGCACGTCAGTACATATGGAAAACGTCGAACTTTGTGTCAAGTGGTTGCACTTCAATTTAAGTTACAATATGGAAAGTGACCTTCCTCTTTGTCCCAGCAAACACAAAACATATTTCCACAGATGTCATGAAAATGTTTTGGAATATTCCATAATGTTATCAAAATGAGGATTTCAATAGGTCGGCAGATATATAACTTAAGTGATGTGAGTCCACGACAGGTTACTCATTTATCCTCCCCCCCGCCACCAGGTGTCCTCAAACCACCGCGCGCTGCTTCGGGTTACTTGACCAGAATTTGACAATACATTTTATTTCTTTTCTTAAATCCGGTTCAACCTTCGTCTGTATGTTGATTTCAAGCATAAAGAATTTTTTGATTCTCGATTACAGGTGGCTGTGTTGACCGTGCTGCTGGCGTGGACGGGGCTTGTTCGTGGAACCAGTGAAGATTTGGCAATGGAGAAGTTAATCGGTTGTAGACAGAAATGCTTAAAAACATACGAGACATGTGGCACATTATCTGAAAGTAAGGCTGTTTGGATATTATGCAGCGTCCTCTTGTTGGCGTGTGACCGGCAATGCAAGTCGGTGTATCATAAAACAATGAGCGAATGAACTGTTGGCTTTGTGACGTCATACGGGTTTCTGCAATGACGACTTGACATCTTGTCGCCTGGCAACAATTCGACTTGGATATCAACTGAAAAATGTCAATGATTCCCATAAAATGTCAGAGTTTTGTTGAAATACGAAAAACTGCAACCCATTTGAACATTATATAGGCTACCTTAATCAATTTGAAGTTTAATGATACATTGTATAATGTTACATAGTATATTTTATAGATGATATTGTGTATTTGCACTCAACAATAAACCATCTCGTTTTAATTGGCTTAATGCATAATTGATGGAATAATGTAATTAATATTTCATAATAACAATGTAGGTGTCAATGTAGTGCAGGTGTACAAACTGTCATTTGAGGTACAAAATAAAATATAATTATATTATAAAAATTATTACAAATGTCTAAAGTGATATCTACATTGTACGAAACCACACGACGTTTGCCTTTTGTCGGGAACTGTTGAACTGTGGGTGTCTAAAATGCTGTATGCTGAACACCTATACGTGCAGAAAGGATGAACTGAGATACACTGAAATGTGTAAATGTGGCGGGAAATGTGGAACATCATGAAAGTGAGAACCAGAGAAGTACTAGAAAAGATTGTAATAAATATAAAGCGCTACATCTGTTGTAGTTCCTAAAATTTGGATGACTTTGGTTTTATCGGGCGCTATCTTTAAACATGGCGGATTTGACTGTCGTCGAAGGTCAACAGTAAAATATTTGAAAAAGCTGCCCTCGAAAACCTACTACACAAACACGATCTGCTTTGTTGTGGAACAAAAACAAAATGTCTTAATACAGTCACGATATATCCGCGATTATCCAGCATCGTACTCGCACACAACTCGATTTATAAACGTACTCCGGAATCAAGTCTCAAGTGGTTTACTCCAAACAGCCCAAACTTGGGCTAACGCAGGAGTTTGTTGTGGACTGTGCGCATGCGCTGTGGGTGGTACATTCGATTAAAAGACTTGTAATGTTGCTGAAATGTTTTTTATCTGATATTTTTATTTATTTATGTATGGGATGTTTAACGAAAATTTTTAATAGGTTGGTTGTGTGTATGGATACTGTCGCTGCCTTGCCACATGCACACATAGACAGTCTCCATACCCACATCATGGATACGTTTACGCTGAGCACTGTGTGGTGAGGAGGTGTGGTGAAAGGGAGTTCCATAATAGCTTCTTGAAATGATTTTGGGTTTTTTATGTTGGTAATTTTTGATGGAATCATACTCCATATGCGAATGGCTCTGGGATAAAATGAAAAGACCATTGCATTTATACGACACTTGGGGGCTATGTATTGTCCACGGGTTCGAGAGCGAGTTAGTAGGCCTGGGGGGGGTGATCTCAATAATGTTGTTTAGAATTTGGAGAAGGTAGTGGCTTGTTTGATAATGCGCCTTCGTTCGAGGGTTGGCCATCCAAGGGCAGTAATTAGATCTGCTGAATTTGTGTTCCGTCTGTAATTATTTTTAACAAATCTGGCAGCAGAGTGTTGCACTCTTTCAAGGCTTTTAACTTGTGAAAAGGTGTGGGGATTCCATATGGGTTTTGAGTACTCAAGTTTTAGCCGGATTAGCATGTTGTAGGCTGTTTGTTTAACTTCTGGTTTACATGGGCCAAGAGTTCCTTTAATCATGCCTAAACATTTCGAAGATTTTGAAGTTGTGTCAGTGACGTGATTTGTCCAGGTTAATTTGGAATCCAATTTTACTCCGAGGTATGAGTGACTGGATACGGTGGATAATGGCTGGCCAGAAAGCGAGTACTTGTGTGTGCTGGGTTTAGTTTTGTTTGTTATTGGAAGGTGGACGCATTTAGATACATTAAATTCCATTTGCCATTTGTCTGACCATGTTTGGAGTTGGCTTAGGTCAGTTTGGAGGATTTCGTGGTCGGTTTTGGAAGAAATTTTACGATATATAATACTATCATCTGCAAAAAGGCGTATAGAAGATTTGATGTTCCCATTTATGTCATTTATGTAGAGTAAGAAGAGGACAGGTCCTAGAACTGAACCCTGTGGGACACCAGATGTGACATCTGTGATGTCCGACAGGGCACCGTTAACTGAGACTCTCTGTTTGCGGTTGGATAGAAAAGATTTGATCCAATTTTGGGTGTTTCCAGTGATTCCGTAGGAGGTCAATTTTGATAGAAGACGTAGGTGAAGCATTTTGTCGAAGGCTTTAGCAAAGTCAAGCAGGATTGCGTCAATTTGGATCTTGTTGTCCATAGCAGTCATCCAGTCGTGAACTGTCTCAATTAGTTGAGATTCACAAGATAGTTCCGACTGGAATCCGTGTTGGAAGTGGAGAATGATGTTATGGCTTGTGCAGGTGTTTCCACATGTTGCTTAGGATGATATGTTCCATTACTTTACAGAGGATGCAGGTTAGTGATATGGGTCTGTAGTTAGCTGGGTCAGATTTATGGCTCTTTTTGTGTATAGGAATTACTAATGCTTGTAGCCAGTCATTAGGACGTTTACCTGTGTTGTATGATTGTTGGAAAATTTGGGTGATGATGGGAGCTATCTGCTTTGCAGTTTCTTTAAGGACTCTGGCTGGGAGTTCATCTGGGCCTGTAGCTTTGTTCTGGTTTATATTTTCCAGCTGCTTTATTACGCCATCTATGCCAATTTCGAGAAGGGGGATGTTGGGGTAAGTAGAGGGGGCTATTTGGGGGATGGGGTGCTTTTCTTGGGTAAATACAGAGCTAAATTTGTTGTTTAGGGCATTTGCTTTATCTCGATCATTAATTATTGGTTGTTCGTTTACTCGAAGTGTGGGGATGCCAATGTTTTCTCGTTTATTTGCCTTAATAAATGACCAGAATCGTTTTGGATTAGTTTCCAGGCTGTCTCCAATGTGGTTGTTAACATAGTCCTTGTAGGATTTTGCTAATGCTTTAGTAGCTTGCTTTCGGAGTTCCTTAAATTTTTCCCAGTCACTGTTTAGTCCAGTTTGCTTTGCCTTTTTGTGGCTTTTGTTTCGTCTTCTCTGCATTCTAATTAGTTCACGTGTTATCCAGGGAAGGTGGGTTTTAGCTTTTGTGTATCGTCTAGGTATGTTATTGTTAATCAAGGTAGTCAGACGTTCGCGGAAAAAGTCCAGTTTATGTCTATATCCTGTGAGTTGGGGTCGATGTCGAAGTACTCAAGATTAATTTGTCTATGTCGTCTTTGAGTTGGTCCCAGTCTGCTGATTTGTAACTATAAACTTGGTGGGGGGGTTTCTTGTTGCGAACTGGGTTTAAGTTGACATTGAAGGTCACGGATTCGTGATCGCTCATACCAGGAGTGGTGTGGGTGTTGATGATAATGGAGGGATTTGAGGTGAGTATGAGGTCAAGAATGTTGCCAGAAGCGATGCGTGTGGGGTCGTTTATCATGTTCTGCAGCCCAAAGTCGTTAGTTATTTCTAGTAGTTTCACTGTGAATACAGTTCGTATCTTTAGCCATGCAGATGGTGCAGCCGTTAAGGTCAAAATGGTTAACTTTATGATAGAAGCGTGACATCGGGTGGACATGTACTTTATTATATGTATAATCAGAAATGATTGGCACCCAAAGTGGAAACTAATTGGAACACCATTAAACTGGCCGCCATTTCTAAGATGGCCACAAAGCGTACGGGAATTGTCCAAATCATGATAGAAGCATGACATTTGGTGGACAATGCACTGGACGTGTACCATTTTATTTTTAGAATATGAAATGATTGATACCCAACGTGGGAACCAATCGGAACACCATTAAAATGGCAATTTCCAATATGGCCGCCAAACATTGGGGAATTCTTCACATCAGGATGGAAGCATGAAATTTGGTGGACATGTTCTTTATTATATATAGAATCAGAGATGATTGGTACCCAACGTTGCAACCAATGGGAACATATCAAATGGCCGCCATTTCCAAGAAGGCCGCTAAAGCGTTATATAAAGTAGACAATTGGTATTGGATGATCTTAATAATGTGCCTTGTTGGTGTTGAACTGAATATGGTAATTTATGTATATAATCAGTTTAACACCAATAAGGAATACTATTAGGATAATCACATACCAATTGTCCATTATATTTAACGTCTTAGCGTTAACCTCGATGATCACGCGGACAGTGAATGTGGATTCCAGTTGCATTTCTAGTCGCATCTAAACTGGTCTATTACGGACGAGTGATCCGTTGCTGATGAATGTTTCAACATACAAAGTGTAAAAATACTTTTGTGCACGGAGCCAATTAATTGAGTCTAGTCTAGATAGTCTCCAACCAAGGTAACTTTTATTAGTTTGGACTAATTGCCAAGATATCTCCACGCGCAACCTGACTTTGTTCTTATTATCTACACCTGACCTTTGTATGAATGCACGTCAACGCAGCTGAACAATATAAATGCTCTTACAACGCAAAATATACGGATACGTCAATGCAAAAATCGAACTGTGTCAAGTGACACTACTTCAATTTCAAGTAGAATATGGAAACAAGTTTTTTTTTGTGATCCCATAACATTTTTCGAGAAGCACCATTATTTTGTGTGAGATGATGCCATATTTTTCAGACACTCAGCTACTTTTCTAAAAGACTAATTTATTTTATTATCTGACCCATTAATGTCTTCAGATGATCCGTTAAGTTATTGTGAAGATTAGCTTATTATTTTTGGATAAATCACCCCTTGAGTTGATCAGCTAAATGTTTTTTGTAACGACCCCTTACTTTTTTTTAATGTTCCTTTCACTTTTTGCTTACATTTGAGATGAACGTTTATTTTTTTAATTACCCTTTCCTTTTCGTCTTCCCTGCTGCCCTGCCTGATTCGAACCCACCATTTGCCCTCATCAATTATTATTATTGCCGTATGCTATCTAGGAGGATATATAAACGGCAGTCCATATGTCCTCCCAGAAAACAAGCCGCTGAATTGTTCTGGGAATCTTATATTATGCATACTTTAGTGATCGTCGAGAGGGTGTCAGCATGGCTAGCCATGATAAGGGTGAACACGTGGATGTTGAGGAAGAGGAGGAGCAGGACGATGAGGCTGATGAGGATGACGTAGTTGTCTTCATCATTGTAATAATTATCATCCTCATAATCATAATCACTAAGATAAACCCTTAATTATCTTCATCTTTCTCCTCCTATTCATCATCATCATTACCAGTTATCATCTTCATCATCATCGTCATCATAATCATCTTTATCGTTTTTATTACATTACCGATTTATTACATTACCGGTCGATTTACTGGTTGTAACAAACGACACATAGAGCGCGACTGCCATAGAACGAAGGCTTCTGCTCTGTCTCGTGTGGGTGTCGGTATCGCGCGGTATGTCGCCGCCGGCACCGAGGTTGACAGGGCAACGGCAGCAGAAACCATGTTTGCCAACTTTACTGCCAAGAGCAACTTGGCAAAAACGGATGATTCTAGCAAGGTGGTTGGGAAAATGTTTCCCGACTCTGACATTGCCAAAAAGTTCTCGGCGGAGAGAACCACAACCACCCAGATTATCAAGGGAGCGCTTGCTCCAAACTTTAATCAGGTAAGTTTCTTATTATTATTATAAAAAAATCTACAACATATAAATATGATCAAGCACTCTCTTCAAAGTGAATGACAATGTTTAATTGTTATCTACCCTGTAAGGCCCAAACACCTGCCTGAATGTTTAGTGTAGCCTACAATCGCCAGGTGCCAATACTAAGTAGCCTATGTGTAAGTTTGAGACATGAGGCATGATTATGTAAGTAATGTAATGTTTTGCTAAGTGATATCTAGTCAACAAGGACCTTTTACATTGTTGTTTATATGTCATCTGGGGCCCACACAGGATTAAGGGGACATATGGTGAAAATCGTGTAGTCAGAGTCAACATTTTCAGTTTCTAGCTGTAATGTTTATTTACTTATCCTCGTATGCTCTGGTTGGTGCATATGAGGTTACTAAATTGTTATTTGTACATGCAATATACTGTTTTTAAAATTATTCATGATGAAAACATTATGAAATTATGTTTCAGTTGTGGTTGAAATTACTGTATTTTGTGAAAAAAAAATTTTTTAGATTTTGGTTGACTATCCCATAAAATGTTGGTTTAAAAGAATTATTGTGTTCTTATTCGTGCATGGGTGTTGTTATTACAAATGTTTCCTTTAACTCATTTAATGTGAATATTTGGATGACATGTGCTTTCGCACGCGCATAAGTCATGAGGTCGTAAATAGGGGTTTACGTACTTTCCCACTTTTACAAGAGCTGACGTTGACATTTATGTTTGATATTGCAATTCACCATTTCATACGCGGGTGCACCAAATCACATTTGTGTGCGCACCAGTACGCAGTCGATGTGCATGTTTATTTTGTTTATTCGCTTAAATTGTATTTGTACTACCCATATCGGTATCATGCGGTATTTTCGTGCGTATACGTAGCTACGGTGTGCGCATATGTTCAGGTACTAAAATATATTTATCCATTGTGATAATATGGTCTGAATTTCTCTTCGTCCCCGAAGTCCTGGATGAGGATGATGTCAACACCAGTCCTCAATTTTTATCTACATTATCTAATCACGTTTCCTGACCTTTCCACCACCCGTCTCAACTCCCTATCTCTATTATCTCTATCCCTCGGTATGCATTCCCCTCCCAGTTCCTCCAAATCCCACTTCACGCAATCCTCCCATCCCAATCGCGGTCTTCTTCTTTTCCTTACATCCTCCAGCTCTCTTCTCTTCTGTCCACGCACCACTTTAACCGACTCATCACCAGCTTCTTCCTGAAACTATATTTCGTCCTCCTCTCTCAACTCTACCATTCCTCGTTGGTCGTTGAACTAAAATTCAGTTCGGAATTGTTTTAGAATTGTAGATATATTTCTTCTACGTCACTGTCAAAAACATTTTATTTTAAAAAGAGACACGCTCAACATTAAGCAACATCCACATTATATGAGCAAATTAAGCGAACACGCTTGCTAAAATAATTTAAACGTAGTTGGAGAACTACGCCACTCTATTGTCTATACAAGACCCAACTAGTTAGATGACCCGAACTTAAAGTGAAGTGACTCAGCTAACGTTCTTCACAAAATCTATTTGTTGGACGACATTTTTTTTTAATAAATTTGTGAAACATAACGGCAATATTCCGTAGACGCAATACCATCAATATTCCTTAAACTCAATAAAATCAATATTTCTCTACAATTTAATTTTTAAATCGACAACCTGCCTGTCCCGCTGTTACGTTTCGATTCCATTGTGGACTTATCTTATGACTACCAACTCTGAATATTCGTTTTCACGTATTCACCAGATGTCAAAATTTTTAGACATCAATGTTTTGTGTAGCAACGACGACATGACCGAACAGTTCCCGCTTTCAAAATAGTTATTTCCTCATGTGTCCATACCCCCACGATTTTATATATTAGTAGATTCAGCTCCGTTCGTGCAATGTCGACTGTGTACGTGGATGTTATAGTAAAAAGAAATATAATACTCAGAAATTACCTCGTACAGTTAAAATTCGAGCGGGAAGGGCGATAATGCGCATTGGCCAGCGTTTCAATAGGGCCTATGCATCTTAAATTTAGAATGTCGCCTCCATGACGATTCGTCGCTTCGCCCCTTTACGTAAAGCTATCATTTCAATCCACTATTTTTTAAGTAGCGTGTATGCGATGTAATTGTGATGTATAAATCATTTCCTTTTCACTGGTACGCATGCTAAGTTAGAAAAAATATGCATGAACGCTATACAGCTACATGTGTGATATAATGCCGAAATACATAACTGTTTTGCCCAGGAACTAAAATAAAACTAAGATTGTGTGCATCAGTGCATCAGCTAGATATCATACATCTCTCATTTCTCCACCAGAGACAACACTATGCGAAGTGTTCCATTCCACGGTCGACGTAGCCGCTTCTTAAGCGCAGCCAATCATATTACCCGTAAGGATATATATATTCAACTTAAGATATAGGTGACAATCATGTTACCCGTAAGGAGATATATTCGACGTAATAAAAACAACAAGATATTTTTTTAGTCATGGTTTGTGCAAATGCACGTTTTCTGAATAATAACCCATAGTGTAAGACAATATAAGCACGTCATAGACGCGCCATTGCTGCAGCAGATCATTGCTACTGTACTTGTCTATGAGGTCACTTAAGTTGAAGCTGACACATATCTTGTTTCTCCTGAAGTACGCGCCTAAACTTCCGTTATCGCCTTATGCCTCGTACGTGTACTTCGGTAAATGTAACCCCACCACACTACTACTACATTACACAACACTCACTGAGAATGTGGACATGTATAAATAAAGCACACACTGTCGTGTACCCTATTGTAAGTTCACACGTAATCAGAATGACTTATGCTGTCGCGTGAGCATAAATACCCCAGACGTCAGACGCCGGCGACCTGTTACTGAGAGTGCACGGCTCACGTTGTTGAAGGAAACTATGAAGTATGCTTTGGTGAGTCTAAATAACATGACGATTTTATTGATTTCTGCAGCCAACATAAAATGTCATGTGTACACAAGTTTCACGAATGTTCTAAGCATAACTAACTTCACATTTTTACTAACATAAGCCTTATTGAAAAAATATTCATAGAAGCGTGTAGTTTGCAATATCTTGTAGTCCAAATGAAAGAAGAATTTATACGGACAGAGTTTTCTTTATATCCAGTGAGTCGAGTAACACCGAAAAACAAAATGGCGACCGTGACAGAGAAGGCTCAATGCATCGTGTGGATTGCAAAGACCTAATGAATTACTAATGCTGCAGTTTGTCGTTTCGCTGCAGTGCGTGTACTAACTACGCTTGTCGACACATATATGAAGCCGTTAGTGAACGATGCCATGCAAGGTTGTTGTTGGCATGTTGAGTCATCGTGAAATACACCGAAGTGTAGGCTGTGGTGAAACGATTCGCACAAGAGTTCACCAGTTATACCAGAGACAGGGTCGTCAGCCTCCTCGTCGCTGTAGCACGCAGCCAATCTCTAAAAACCATTCGCAGATAGTCGGTTTCGACGGTGTTTCCTCGCTGTATTGGCAACACGATACAGTCTTCTCTTTCATTGTTGCCATTATGGTTTTCGACGAAACTGTACTCACTGGATAGTTACCTGAGAAAAACGTTTATGTATGTTAGTTATTTTGTAATTTATATTGAAGATATGAAAGTTAATTTAGCAACACCCTGTATAACTTATTTATTTAGTTATTTTATGCATTTAGTTTACTCATTCCCGAAGCTTACTTCCAACGACATAACTTGTCGCCCTCAGAATTCCTCAGAATTTTTAACCGCAAATGTAGATTATTTTCTTTTAAATATAAATCATGCTCACTATATCGCGAGTACGTTTTTTATCTGAACAGCCGTCGTTTCATTAAATTTACATAATTGCATCTCTGTCAAAACAAACATGTTCGTTATCCATATTGTGTAAGCTATTCCATCCAAATAACTCCATTCACCGAACTGCGCACGTTAATTCGTGAGAACCGCCATAGTGACGACCCATCTTCGATTCTCCAGGTTTCGTCAGGTGATGCAACCTTTTTCCGCCGTCAATGTTTACGAGTTCACGAAGGCTCTACAGTCGGCTAAGCGAGACAGATCACAACATAACACATGAATTACACTGGTCCAATATATAGTCCAACCTACTGGTCTGCGTCTCCAACCGATCTAGTTTGTTCAGATTAACCACATAATCCTTCTCCCACACATAAATGTATAAACGTACTCCGAAATAGCGTATCCTCTATGATTGCGGTTCATATATTCAACCATGCAGATGGGTCACTTGAAATTGTCTGAAGTAATAATTTATGTTGACACTTCTTTTAGATACAATAAAACAGTCCACTAAAATGTTAACTTCACGATCAGCTCCATTCTATGTATCTGGAGACAGTGTGCGTGCGTCCAAGCATGTGAGCGTACTTGGTGTGCGTGCGTGTGTGTGTATGAAAATGTTGTTCTTGACAACCGCTAGAGAGAGTTCAAATATACGTGCAGCCTCCTAGCGGTAACTAATCAACACTGTCTTCAACCGTAGCAATGTTTACAAATACACAAATCTCACTGCACAGGGTAAACATTCGAACTCTGCATCAAGTGACTCCACTTAAATTTTCCAAAGAATATGAAAAGATATTTCATTTAAAAATCACACAAAGCAGGAAGTAAGTTAGTAAGTACGTATGTATGTGTGTATGTATGATTGAATGTATGTATGTATGTATGTATGTATGTATGTATATATGTATGTATGTATGTATGTATGTATGTAAGTAAGTAGGTCTACGTAAATACGTGATCATCGCGAAGCATGATAGTTGATCAGCTGAACTGCTGCGCCTCGGTATACAAATACAGACATCTCACTGCACAGGGTAAACAATCGAACTCTGCATCAAGTGACTCCACTTCAAGTTTAGAAAGAATATGAAAAGATATTTCAGTTAAAACACGAAGAAGCAAGTAAGTAAGTAGGCCTACGTAAATACATGATTATCGCAAAACATGATTGTTGATGATCATATATGTAGTGTGTTAATAATCTAAGTAATATGCGCACTGCGCAGTTGGATTAATAAAATAGTGCACACTGTTGTTAGAATTATCGAAATTGTCGTACCTGATCGTTAGATCAAGTACTTTGTAAAACTGTGGATAGTTTTATGTTGTAATACACACAGGCGGAACATTTTTCGCTGATTTTTTTTTACCGTACCCGGTCAAATATAATTTAATAGTGTGTCCGATGAATTCAGCAAAATTAAATACAAAATTTACACAAAAACAGATAGCATGCCGTAAGTGACATTAGATATATATATATATATATATATATATATATATATATATATATATATATATATATATATACGAATTTTCGCGAAATGAGTCTGAAGTGAGACGAAATTGAGGAAGGACATTGATGTGAATTGAGGAGGGACATTTAAGGGAATTGAGGAGGGACATTTAAGGGAATTGAGGAGGGACCTTTATGTGAATTGAGGAGGGACCTTTGTGTGAAGTGCTTCAGTGACAAGCTACTCATGTGTCGTCCATGTTTGTTTGCCTCCTGTGGTATAAATACTAGGTGAAAGCGAAGTGCGGATGTTTATTTATCTACCGAAAGACGTGTGTCCAGCATTCTTCCCATCTGAACCTTTCCCTGTCACAAACGGTGTGAAACAGGGCTGCATCCTACTACCGTCACTGTTCAGTCTAATGTTCTCCGCCATGATGACGGATGCCTTTAGAGATGGTGACATTGGAATCAGCATCAGACACCGAACGGACGGAAAGCTGTTCAACCTCAGAAGACTTCAGGCAGAAACCAAGGCCATGACAGACATCATCAGATGCTAAAGGAAGTATATGGTCCTACGTCATCAGGACCATCCCCTATCTTTAGCGCAGCTGGGAACACGTTAATCATCGACAAGACGAAGACTTTTGAAAGATGGGCTGAACACTTCAGCAGTGTCTTGAATCGTCCTTCAGCCATCAACGATGAAGCCACCCGCCCCAAGTCCCAACAAATGAAGCACTGGATGACCCACCAACTATACCAGAGACCCAGAAAGCTATTCGTCTGCTCTCCGGTGACAAAGCACCTGGCTCAGACTCAATCCCAGCTGAGGTCTACAAGGAAGGCACAGCTCTGACAGAGAAGGTTCACCAGTGGTAGTTGTTTATACTCATGTGGCAGCAAGAGACTATCCCGCAGGAATTCAAAGATGCTTCAATCATGCACAAACACAAATGGAACCGTCAGTCCTGCGAAAACTACCGTGGCGTTTCACTCTTCTCCATCGCATGCAAGACACTCGCCAGGATCCTGCACAACCGTCTCCCACTGCACCTCGACCGGGGACTACTTCCAGAGAGCCAATGTGGATTCAGGAAAGAGCGCGGGACCACAGACATGGTGTTAGCTGCAAGGCAGCTTCAAGAGAAATGTCAACAAAATGCTGACTTTCAGTCGTGAGGGCCTGCGGGGATCATGTCCAAGTACAGCTGCCCACGGAAATTCATCGCCATGGTGAAACAATTCCATGGTGGCCGCAAGCAGGGGTCCAGGACAACGGCGAGACATCTGAGCCTTTCCCTTTCACAAAAGGTGTGAAACAGCGCTGCGTCCTACCACTGTCATTGTTCAGTCTAATGTTATCCGCCATGCTGACGGATGCCTTTAGAGATGGTAACATTGGAATCGGCACCAGATACCGAACGACGGAAAGTTGTTCAACCTCAGGAGGCTTCAGGCAAAAACCAAGGTCTTGACAGACATTATCAGAGATTTTCTCTTTGCTGACGACTGCGCCTTCAACGCTGGGTCAGAAGCTGACTTGCAACGCAGCATCGTCAAGTTCTCTGATGCATGCAACGACTTCTGCCTTACCATCAGTATCAAAAAGACTGAAGTAATGCATCAGAAAGCTCCAGGGAAACCGTACGTTGAGCCCAACGTCACAGCCAACGGCCAAAGACTAAACGTTGTGAACAGATTCACATACTTAGGCAGTCGCTGTCCCAGAACGTTGTCATCGACGACGAAGTCAACACCAGGATCGCGAAAGTCAGCCTTTGGCAGACTACACGCCAAAGTCTGGAACAGAAGAGACATTAATCTACAGAATAAGTTGAAGGTGTGTGTGTGTGTGTGTGTGTGTGTGTGTGTGTGTGTGTGTGTGTGTGTGTGTGTGTGTGTGTGTGTGTGTGTGTGTGTGTGTGTGTGTGTGTGTGTGTGTGTGTGTGTGTGTGTGTGTGTGTGTGTGTGTGTGTGTGTGTGTGTGTGTGTGTGTGTGTGTGTGTGTGTGTGTGTGTGTGTGTGTGTGTGTGTGTGTGTGTGTGTGTGTGTGTGTGTGTTTGTGTGTGTGTGTGTGTGTGTGTTTGTGTGTGTGTGTTTGTGTGTGTGTGTAAATGTGTGTGTGTGTGTTTGTGTGTGCGTGCGTGCGTGCGTGCGTTCGTTCGTGCGTGCGTTCGTGCGTGCGTGCGTGCGTGTGTGTGTGTGCTTGTAAATATATTACATATTATGTAAGCAACATCAACATCAATAGCAAACATCAAGGTATTTTGACATTATCGGGTTACAGAGCCCAGGTGGCCCTTGACACTAATTTCAAGCCGTATTTCGATTGGCCTGCTGTTGGCGAGTAATCAGTTGCTGGTAGATGAATTTCTCTCCCAAGTTCAAAATCGCTTTAACGCACGCAGCCTCCAAGCGGCATCCAATTAGGTCTTCTATTATGCATAATATATAAATATATTTAAAAAATGTAATTGCATTATGTCGGAAAACATCAATAAAATTCATAATAACACGACCGCAGTGGTTTAATGTGCTTTGATTGTTAGACCTTCAAAGCTTAGAAGGGCTCTTGACACGTTCAGGTTACAGAGCCCGGGTTGCCCTTGACATTATCAAATATGACAGTATGCACTAATTTCAAGCAGTATTTCAATTGGCCTTTTCTCAGTTGCTGGTAGATGAATTTCTCTCCAAAGTTCAAAAGCGCTTTGACGTACAAAGCCCCCTAGCGTCAACTAATTAAGTATAACCTTCAATCGAAGTTACTTTTATTAATCCGGAATAATTGTCGAAATATCTTCGGGCGCATCTGGACTTTGTCCTTGTTAACTAGTTTGCGTGAATGAGTGTCAGTGCAGTTTAAAGTAAAACTGCTGCACCTCAGTAAGGAAGAAACACCAAACAGGCACGTCAGTGCATAAGGAAAACGTTGAACTTTGTGTCAACTGGTTGCACTTAAATTTCAGTTAGAATATGGAAAGTGACCTTTCTCTTTGTCCCAGCAAACAGAAAACATATTTCCACAGATGTTATGAAAAGGTTTTTGAACATTCCATAATATTATCAAAATGATGATTTCAATAGGTCGGCAGTTGTATAACTTAAGTCTCAAGTCTCAAGTGGTTTACTCCAAACAGCCCAAACTTGGGCTAACGCAGGAGTTTGTGGTGGACTGTGCGCATGCGCTGTGGGTGGTACATTCGATTAAAAGACTAGTATCATTAATGTTGCTGAAATGGTTTTTATCTGATAGTTTTATTTATTTTATGTATATGATGTTTAACGACAATTTTTAATAGGTTGATTATGTGCATGGATACTGTCGCTGCCTTGCCACATGCACACATAGACAGGGGGTTTGTGGCGAAAATTAAGCCTGCATTTTGTGATGTGTGGAGTGTTGGGGTACTAAGCGTGGAGCTGTCAGACTGGGTGTTGGTAGAAATGGATTGCTCATTTCTAGATGGAGAAGTGGTAATATTTGGAATTGGGCGCCCATATGGGCCAGGGTTTGGGTGGATGTAGCCTGAGAGTGCTATCAGTCTGCTGAGGTACAGATGTGTAACAATGTCTGATTTGAATTTGATTTTGGGTGGGAATTTAATTCGGGGTTTCAAAGTTAGGGCATAATATTTTGGTTTAATTTTGAGATTTGATCAAGATACGCGTTGGCATGTTCCAATGATCGTTGCTATTAGGAGAGTGACGGTGATTATTTGCGTTAGCCCAAGGTTAATCCGCGTGGAATGCGGGACTAGGTGAGGCGAATATTTCCTAAAGGGACATCTGAATTGGAATACATTTTGTAGCATGGTTTTCTGAAAGTTAGATCCAAATGCAAACAGTGGCGACTTGAAGAAAAGTAAGCTTACTAATGAAATGCTTAGCGATAAAATGAAAAGAACTCACCCGGACGACGCCGGCAGTGGGAATCCGCCATCTTGGAAATTTATTTTGGTTCATGTGTTGCGGTAAAGGGCATTGTTTTGATTAGTTGCGTTTGTTGTCATTTGGTTTGTCTGGTTCTGCGTGATTAGTGGATTATGTTGAGTTGTTGTACCAATTGTGGTCATTTGTTGTGTTGGTGAACATGTTGTGTTGTGTGAAATGTGTGGAGCGATGTAACGGACTCGTACCACCCCGACGCATGCGCACTCTTCCACGTGATGTGAGTCCACGACAGGTTACTCACTTACCCTATTTACCCCACCCCCCACCAGTCACCAGATGCCCCAAACCATTGAGCCACCACCGCTACTTGATCAGAATTGGACAATACATTGTATTTTCTTTTCTTAAGCCATACTTCGTTTGTATGTTGATTTCAAGCATAAAGAATTTTTCGATTCTCGATTACAGGTGATCGCGTTGACCGTGCTGCTGGCGTGGACGGGGCTTGTTCGTGGAACCGGTGAAGATATGGCTATGGAGAAGTTGATCGGTTGTAGAAAGAAATGCTTAAAAATATACGAGAGATGTTGCACCTCATCTCAAAGTAGGGCTGTTTGGATAGTGTGCCACGACTTCTTTGTGGTGTGTGACCAGAACTGCAAGTCAGTTTATCGGAAAACAATGAGCAAATGAACTGTTGGCTTTGTGACGACATGCGGGTTTCTGCAATGACGACTTGACACCTTGTCGCCTGGCAACAATTCTGAGAAAAACGTCGACTTGGATATAGACTGAAAAATATCAATGATTTCCAAGAAATGTCAGAATGTTGTTGAAATATGAAAAACTGCAGCCCATTTGAACATTATATAGGGTACCGTCATCAATTTGAAGTTTAATGATACATTATGTAATGTTGCATGGTATATTTTATAGATGTTATTGTGTATTCGTTTTAACTGACATATTGCAAAATTGATGCAGGCAGGATTAATGTAATCCAAATTTTATGATAATAATGCAGATACATTGTACAAATTGTCACTTGAGGTACAAAATTAAATATAATTATATTATAAAAATTATTGCATTTAAAGTTTGTAGGAAATCACATGACTTTTGCCGGGAACTGTTGAAATGTTGATGTGTAAAAGGTTGTAAGCTGGACGTGCAGAAAAGGTGAGTGTGTGACACACCGAAATGTGGAAATGTGGTAGGAAATGTGGATAATTATGAAAGTGAGAATACTAGAAAAGAAAAAATACATTTTGCAATCGCACTAAATATAAGGCGGCACATGTGTTGTAGTTCCTAAGATGTGGATGAAATTGGCTTTATCGGATTTGGAGGCAACGAAGGACAAAATATTTGAAATCGTTGCTTTCGAAAACCTACCACGCAAACACGATCTGCTCGCACGACGACATTTTAGAAAAAAATTTAGGAACAAAAGCAAAATATCTTAACGAGTCAGTACCAAAAATAACCTCTTCGAATTTGCTGGTGGGTTCTTAGACTAACTTCAAATATGCGCAATTGCTGCTACAGCAACACCTGTATATTCTACTTTTCTATAATAATATAAAGTTGTTTATGTTGAGGCTGACGGAACATCTTGTTTCTCCCGAACCGAAGACTTCGGCTAAATTTCCGTCATCGACCTATGCCTTACATCGTACTTCAAATTTAATCAAAGTGAAGCATAGGCTTCAGGTCTGTTCAACCCGTCACATTACATACCGCAACAACCGCTTATGTCGATGTGTGCACATAACGTCAAGTACAACACGTGTAAGTTCACACGTAATCAGAAAGATATACTGCCGTCGATAAAGCGCTCTTAGTCCAATCGCCCGCCACCTGTTTGACAAGGAACACGTGCCTCATTGTTGACGAACACTATGAAGTTTGCATTGGTAAGTCATAGTACGGATCTTCTTCATGTAGCAGCCAATTTGAATAGTCCGTGTACAACCAAGTGTTATGAAGGTTCTATACAAAACTAACTTCAACGTTTTGCTAACACAGCAAACTTTAACAATTAAAACTACATAAATATAAAAGAAATTTCATTTGTAATCCAATAAGAACAACAAGTACACGATATATAATTAAAATTCAGCCCTGCGGATAATGCATGATAGAAGCATGCAATTTGGTGGACGTATACTTTATTATACGTAGAATCAGAAATGATTGGCACCCAACGCGGGAACCAATGGAAACAACCTAAAATGGCCGCCATTTCTAAGATCGCCACAAAAAAAAAATCATACATGAATTGTTTAAATGATGATAGAAGCATGACATTTGGTGGACAATTATTGTATGTAGAATCAGAAATGATTGGTACACAACATTGAAACCAATGGAAACACGTTGAATTGGTGTTGAACTGAATAATTTTATGGTAATTTATAAAATGTATATAATCAGTTCAACACCAAAAAGGAATATCATTAGGATAATTCCATTCCATTTATCTGTTTTATATTAACATGTTAGCGTTAACCTCGGTAATCACGCGGACAGTGAATGTGGCTTCAAGTTGTATGTCAACTGGTCTATTGCGGTCGAGTGATCTGTTGTTGGCTGATCACTTCTTTCTACACTTAAAGTAAAAAAAAATGCGTCGGTGTTCGGAGCCAACTAGGTAGGTCTAGACAGTCGCCAAACATATTAACTTGTATTAATTTGGACGACTTGCCAAGATATCTTCGCGCGCAACCGGACTTTGTTCTTGTTAACTACACTTCAACACTGTATGAACGCACGTCAACGCAGCTTAAAAATATAACTGCTCTTATAATGAGGAGGCAGCACAAAATATTTGGACATGTCAATGCAGAAATAGAACTCTGTGTTGAGTGACTCTACTTCAATTTCCAGTTATTCCATCATTCATATTTAAATATAAATCGTTGTAAGTTGTAATCATGCATGTTGCATATTGTAACTATTTATGTCTTGTTATATTTATGGTAATTGGGCAAGTGTTATAAGTGACACACATCTTCTTGGCCGTTTCAACACCAAAACTGTGATTTATGTTTTATGTGTGGCTATTGTTTGTGTTGTGTTGTTGTTGTTGTTGTCAACCGTCAGTAATTAAGTACGTCATTAAGTACGTAAGTAAGTCAGTAAGGCAGTAAGTAAGTTAGTCAGTTAAAGCTTTTGTTCTCGATGTTAGCCATGTCACGTTTATAAGCCATCGCTTACATAAGTACGTGATGTGAGACCACGACATGTTACTCATTTACCCCATGTGTTATCAATTAGGCCCTACTATTTAGTGACGATTGGCAGCATTAACATTATGTGTTAATTAAATATCTTGCCTCGTGCCCCCTTAACAGTAACCCTTTCTCAATTGTATGAAATACGCATATTGAAATGAGGCAAACAATTGCTCGATGTAAAAACATGCATTATATTTAATTGTATCCAAACAAGCAACAAACACACATCATTTAGTAACTCTCGGAGTCATTGTTAGTGCAGATAAAACAACGCACTCCTGGCGTGTGTCATTGAACAAATGACACTGTAGTCATTGTGCAACCGACACTGTCGTCACTGTACCACTGACACTGTATTCATTGTACCACTGACACTGTAGTCATTGTACCACTGACACAGTAGTCACTGTACAACTGACACTGTAGTCATTGTACCACTGACGCTGTAGTCATTGTACCACTGACACTGTAGTCACTGTACAACTGACACTGTAGTCATTGTACCACTGACACTGAAGTTATTGTGCAACTGACACTGTAGTCACTGTACAACTGACACGGTAGTCGTTGTACCACTGACACTGTAGTCATTGTACCACAGAAACTGTAGTTATTGTGCAACTGACACTGTAGTCACTGTACCACTGACACTGTAGTCATTGTGCAACTGACACTGTAGTCATTGTACCACTGACACTGTAGTTATTGTACCACTGACACTGTAGTCATTGTACCACAGAAACTGTAGTTATTGTGCAACTGACACTGTAGTCACTGTACAACTGACACTGTAGTCATTGTACCACAGAAACTGTAGTTATTGTGCAACTGACACTGTAGTCACCGTACAACTGACACTGTAGTCATTGTGCAACTGACACTGTAGTCATTGTACCACTGACACTGTAGTCATTGTGCCACTGACACTGTAGTCATTGTGTCACTGACACTGTAGTCACTGTACCACTGACACTGTAGTCACTGTACCACTGACACTGTAGTCATTGTACCACTGACACTGTAGTCACTGTACCACTGACACTGCACCCACATCTCTCGGGGTCTACAGTTCACGATTGGTTCGCCACATATGACACACGGCAGTTCTTCCTCCTCGCTGCTGGTGTTGACGTATGTTCTCTTTGGCTTCTTCCCTACGTCATTGGCTGCGTTATATGTTCTTCCTCCTCGCTGCTGGTGCTGACGCATGTTCTCTTTGGCTTCTTCCCTGCGTCGTCCTTGGCTGCGTTATATGTTCTTCCTCCTCGCTGCTGGTGCTGACGTGTGTTCTCTTTGGCTTCTTCCCTGCGTCCTTGGCTGCGTTATATGTTCTTCCTCCTCGCTGCTGGTGCTGACGTATGTTCTCTTTGGCTTCTTCCCTGCGTCGTCCTTGGCTGCGTTATATGTTCTTCCTCCTCGCTGCTGGTGCTGACGTGTGTTCTCTTTGGCTTCTTCCCTGCGTCCTTGGCTGCGTTATATGTTCTTCCTCCTCGCTGCTGGTGCTGACGTATGTTCTCTTTGGCTTCTTCCCTGCGTCGTCCTTGGCTGCGTTATATGTTCTTCCTCCTCGCTGCTGGTGCTGACGTGTGTTCTCTTTGGCTTCTTCCCTGCGTCCTTGGCTGCGTTATAATATATCGTACGTTTATAACACGTAGCTTTTATCAAAGTAAAAGTATTTTCCACTACCTAACCACGAGCATAAATTGGCCAAGTCATGTCTTGCCCCGCATTCTAATGGGGCGTCTTGTCCCAATAGGCATGACGTTCGCATATCTCAATTCCGGCGTTAATACTAATTAGAGCCTATATTTTGTAGCAATAAATGGAACTGCACACGCTAGTGATGAACATACACCAGTTGCAGGACGATAATATGTGTGATATGTGTTTCAGTACAGCATTACAAATGTATAATTTTATTTCATCCATGCAGGAAAACTAGAAATGTAGAATTCGTATTAACCGTTTATTTCGTTTGCACGTGCTTGTGGGCAGAATAGGCTCTAGGTAGCCGCATAACATCCATCCACCAGAGATATACTGCAAGATAGTATGATATTTGAAATATGGGTGGGTGTCTTACTTAATTTCAAGTTCGATTCCAAGCATAAAGAAAATAATTAATGTTCGATTTTCGATTACAGGTTGCCGCGTTGACTGTACTGTTGGCGTGGGCGGGGCTTGTTCGTGGAATCGGAGAAGATCTGGCTATGGATATGTTGGTTGCTTGTCAGGGTAGATGCATAAAAGCATACGATGATTGTTGCACCAAATCTCCAATTAAGTGGAGAGTGTGCCACGACCTCTTCGTGTGGTGTGACAATTATTGCAAGTTGAAGTTTAATAAAGGAACTGGCGGATAAACTGTTTCCGCCTCTCGAGTTTCACCCTGTGGTGTCATCTGAATTTCTGTAATGACGATTTAACGTCAGTTCAACTAGCGTACGTGATGGGAGAAAACGTCAAGTTGGACAAAGACAGAATAATATCAATGATTGTTATCAAAGTGTATTGTTGAAATATTAAAGTCAATTATGTGTTTAGACTAAGAAATACATTTCAAACCATGTTTATCTCCTATTTTGTGATGCAAACGCGTAAAATCTGCTGAAAAGATGAATACTAGAACCAATCTTACGATTAGATCACCGTACAGGTCGCCAGTTCTGAAGATATTTTGGGGGGAAACACAGTTTCCAAGTGTACCGAGGTATCTTGCTTCGTGTTCTTGTCACTTATTCTTCAAACCTGAGAACTGTTCAACTTTGGGAAACAGGTTTCTGAACTGTAACAGTCATTCAATACTAAAGGAAACATAACATAGTCACATTAACTCGTGTTTTATAGACGAGGAATGAGTAGCAAGAGCGTTGTGAATACTGAATGTGGGTTTATTATTTCCGGTCAACTACGAAGTGTGTTTGTCGTAACTATTGAAATGCCCGTTGTTGTTAACAATTCTACAGTAGACGTACACATCGATCTAAGAGTGGCTACCATATCTTCGTGTATTAGATGCTTTCCCGGATGAGCGTTCCACCGTTGCTATGCAATAGTTTCAGTATATATATCCCCGTCCGACCTGGTGTATTATGTAACAATATATTACTACCCGTATATTTTGCACATTTTCCCGCATAATTGGTACGTAAAATGCATTGATAGATATATTATGTAATAGTGCTCATTATTTTACTTATCAATATTGTGGTTGCAAACCAATCGATCGTTCTCCAAGCTGGTGTTATGTAACCTCGTAGAGGTGCAGCTGGGCCGGGCAGGAAAGCAATAGACGTAAGCCTCGGGCCAATTGAATGAAATCTTCGTGATTAACATCAAGAACGTGTGGAGGGATCACGTAATTGCTACTGTTGCTTCCACTCCGTCCAACGACGACCAATAGAGATGATGTTCTGTACCACTGCATTATGTGCAGATTCTGTCACCCGTCGGTGACTTTTACAACATTACAGTGTCATATTGTATCAGTTCAGTCAATTTGGTAATAGCACTTGCTGTGCAATGCGAATGTGTTCCTTGTTTCTACGTGGGTAACCTTTTCTAAGGCCAATGGTTGCACGAGGAGTAGACCAGTGGTTGCACGAGGAGTAGACCAGTGGTTGCACGAGGAGTAGACCAGTGGACGCAAGACGCATTGTCTTAATACTAACATACCACTTGATAGGTTCTTATTTGTAGCATACAGGCGTTTAGGCACTACGAACGTAGTTTTCAGCTGTGTGGTAATTACGTCGTTAAAACACGCACGAACGCACGTACACACATGCGCGGGCGCAGTCTACACACATCGTACCTTTTACAGATAATGTCTGTGTCTACAGTCTACAGATATAGATATAGAGTTTTCCAATCAAACTGATAAATATCCGCCATTTTTTTGCGTATTGGTATATAGTTTGTTCTACTCATTGTGTTAACATGATATGACTTCTAGTCGTTGAATTAACAATCACATCCGAATTGTCGATATATTTCATTTTGTTATGTCACTGTAACATGAAATTACTTGCAGAATAAGTCTGCCGTTTCGAAGCTTTGGTATTTTCGTTCAACCCCGTTGCCACAGTTCACTCTGTATAAAAGAGTATATGGCTGCATACATAAGTGGACATGTGAACGAATAGTCTTCGCGCAGTAAACATTGCAGCGTGATTAAATATTTGCCAGAGAAGTCGAGATGACGTAGGAATGTACGTCTGCCCGTGGTTAAATGTAAAACACTTTGAACGGTCCCAAGTACTAAATACCGTGCAATATATGAGAGGTTCTACTCGACTAAACAGCGTTATTTCTGTGCACAGTGTCACACGGGTGTTTCTCAGAAGAACTTGGCTACGTTTCCGTCAACTTCTTATGCTTTATGTTATAACTTCCAAGTCAAGTAGGCTTCTGTTTAACCGCGTCAGATCACTTGTTGATAACCCGTGATTCCGTCAATGTGTGCAAACAAGGCACTCGTCATCGAGTACCTCGTCGTGTGAACACGTCATCGGAAGGATCTGCTGCCGGCGATGTAGCGCTCTTGGTCCAGACGCCAACGATCTTTCCGACGTCCCTTGTTGTTGACATAAACCACGAAGTTGGTTATGGTAAGTCGAAATAACGTTTTGACGCGAAACAAAAGTCATGTTTTAAAATGAGTTGATAAAAACTAACAATTTGCAAACATAATCAAGAATATCATGCTTGTGGTTTTCTCATAATTTGTTTTAAAAGTGTGAGATTCTGGTTAAATCTTTGTTTTCACGGCGACTGACATGTTGATCAGCACGACCAATAAACGTCTGGCAGTTCGAGAAAATCGGCGAAGCTAGACTTCCGCTGTGACGCGTTATGTGTTTTCGACTGAAATAGCGGGTATACACGAAAGCAACGCAAACTCTCAATCATAACAGGAAAAGTTTAGTGAACAAGGGCCAAAATATGTTGCACCAGTTCAGTTTAAGCGCAAACAGCATGGCCATATCCTATTGCTATTGGTAAGTATAGTATTTGGTGAACGAATATTGCCAGACTACGACACCCGTGACGTAGAGTTATCTAATAGCACGACACCCGTGACGTAGAGTTATCTAACAGCATGACGCGGCCCCTGAAATTAAGATGTTGTGTTTTCAACAAGGTTTTAATAGTAAACCACTGGCGTGATATTCTTGATTGTAGTTACAAATGGTAAATGTTTCAGTAACTCTCATATACTTTTGACCATGGCTTTTGACGATGGGTTTTGTTTCCCATTAACGTCGTCGTCGTTGTCGTGTGGTATATTAATGGTTGTTTCGTCAAAATGAGGTCGTTAGTCAACTTTACTGGCGCCGTGGCTTAATTATTTTCTCAACATGCGTATGAATTCGTGACTGAAGTTTTCCGTAAATATGGCGGCAGAACTGCCGCTGTGGAAGTAGGCAAATAAAACTATTTACGATTAAAACGATAGCTTGTATGTGATACTTTAGGGGCCATCTATATAATGATTGCATATTCAAGGAAGGGGGGTAACAGTGGTTGCGTACACACTGTGGGGGTGGGATTGATGCTACTGTGTGCGTACGCGATTGGTCGAGTTGCCCGCTTGCGCTGTCAAAAAGGTGTTACGTACGGGCCGAAAGTATCACGTGTCAAGAGTAGGCGCCTACTAGGATCGCGCCAGAAGTAGGCTACTAAGCTGGTTTGCGCTAATAATGCGTTTAAGTGTAACAGTCTTATTGTTGTAATACATAGCATAAACGTAAAGTGAATAATAACATGTGCAGTTATATTATTTGCATGAACAATTTAATAAAACCAACAAGAAAAATATAGAAACTAAGACTACTTCTGACACAGCAGCACAATTAATGAGGTCACGCCAGGTCATATTGTTCACTGCGCTTGCGCGCGAATACGCAGTACGCATTTGTTTATTCCTGACACGGAGTGATTTACGCCCCTGCACCAGCTTGGTGGTGTTGCATATGTCTTGTTTATATTCAGTGTCATCGTGGAGGACACGATTTCCGAGTAATATCACTGGTAACCTTTCCGATTTCCGGGCAATATCTTCTGGTAACTTTTCCGAGTAATATCTTCTGGTAACTGCATCCCTTGTTGTCAAACCATTCATAAATTGTATGTATTGAATGATGGCATTGTACGTTCGGTATCAGCGCATTTGGAGTGGCAATATTTATAGATTTAGCCAGATTTTTTGCCAGCATTACTGCTGCATAGTACAAACTATATACACTCTAACGTCTTGACCACTTAAATGTGTTTTAATGAACCCTCTTAAAATATTCTTTGCTCACTCGGTGCGGGCGTCACCTTCACGTTGTACGTGGAAAGTAAAGTAGTGTTACGATGTGTTAATGAAATTCCCATCACGTGATGCCGTGAATGCCTGATCCCGATCAACCTTATCCACGAGTCCTGGGACTTGTGAACTGCTATTCCCGAATGCACCGAGCAGTGATGTCGACATTCTTAAACAGATCACGGCCAAGTTATATCTTTAAATGTGTGATTCATCTGGGCAGTCAAGATATTGGTATATATATATAGTTGCTTCTATTTGATCTTACGATCAGACTGTGTACCTTACAAACTGCCCCAGTGTAACGAGGTAGGCCGCGAACAATAAAGGAATGTCAATACGGGAATGTCAATACAATAAGTAAAACATCGAACATTGCATCGTGTGACTCCACTTCAATTGAGAATATGGAAAGGGACTATTTGTATTCGTGTAGAAGTGAGGTCACTTGACCGGATCAACACCACTTGACCGGGTCAACGCTAACACAGGAAGTAGGCACTACTTTGATTTGATTTGCGATCAAACGGTTTTTTTTTTGCGAAATCTGTCTTTTTCTAGTTATTCTGCCAACCGCTGTCGTCGTCCCGAAGACATAGATATGTGTTGTCCTTCTCCCATCGTTGTCCCAGCTCGCCTCTTTGTTTTCCTCTATCCCTTCTAGTATCGGTTTTTTTCTCAATCCATCGTGCCTCTCAATGTGACAAATAGTTCCGTTTTTTGGCGCTTGAACAAAATATACAAGCACTTGCGGTATATGTAGGTAGCTTAATATAGATACTAAGATGTGTAGTTTGTTTATTTATCAAATTAGTTATGTGCTTAATGCTAAGTTCTTCCAAACGTGAAGAGTTGTTCGTTTCTTTATTGCAAGTTGCTGCGTTGACCGTATTGTTGGCGTGGACGGGGCTTGTTCGTGGAACCAGTAAAGATGTGGCTATGGAGAAGTCGATCGGTTGTTAGAGCAGACGTATAGGAAAATACGAGGACCGTATGGTCAAATCTCCAACCAGGTGGAGAGCGTGCCACGATCTCTTCGTGTACTGCAAGTCGAATTATTACAGAAGAATGAGCGAATAACCGGTTTTGCCACTCGAACTGAGCCACGTGACGCCACCTGGGTCGTGGCAATCACGACAACATGAAGATATAGGTTTGGGTGACGTAGCTTCAGCACATTGACCCACGTATTGTTGTGGTTCCGTGAAATAACCGGCAAAGTCGAGGATCGAGTGAAACACGGTGTGGCAACTTTGACAGTACATACATACATACATACATACATACATACATACATACATACATACATACATACATACATACATACATACACATCCTTGAACGGGTTTGGGGGCAGGGAGTCTACAAGCTCATATATAGCCCCCCCCCCCCAAAAAAAAAAAACCCAGTAATTTTTATATTTTTTTTGAAATTGTTTACTCTTAGTGCCTTGACACAGTCGCTTGGTCGGGCATCACATGCCTTGATTACTCACTGTGAAAAGAATTTGTGGCGTGCATATAGTCGGCTATTGACTTGTTGTGTCTTCCTGGACGGAGGGTGTGGTTTAGCTCGAATATCCTCTTGGTGTCTATGTCAGTAAGTCTATTAATAATCTTGAAAACTTCGAGCATATCAGCCCTTTTCCTCCTATATTATCGAGACAGGATGCTACACTTTCGCAATCTTAGATAATATGGGAGCTTAGAGATTCCAGTGATCATCTTAGTGGCCCTCCTCTGCACACTTTCTAATTTGTCTATATATTTCTGAAGGTGTGGTGGACCATGCCTGTTTTCAGTTTTCCGATAATGGGTCGGACGAAGGTATGTATAAGTTTTTGATGTTTTTGTCTGTGTAGGTCCTACGAATCGTCCCTAGTATTCTATTTGCTTCCTTGACTATGCATTTTACTTGCTCCTTTACCTTCAGTGATTTATGTATGAGTACTCCTAGGTCGTTCTCCGTATATTTATCGATTTTATACGTTCATCTCCCATAAAATAGTCGTAGTTCGGGTTGTTGTTTCCAATGTGAAGGCATTTGTATTTACTGAAGTTGAACAATAGCTGATAATCTATTTATACATAGAATGGAGGTCTTCCTGGAGAGTGAAAGCATATTCAACTTCAGAAACTTGCCTCAACGTTTTCGTGTCATCAGCAAACTTTAACAGGGAACTTACTACACTGCGTGCATCAACACATTTAATCGAGTTTTATTTGATTTTAAAGACTCTGTGAGACGTTTTTATTCTGTTGATCAAATTGTCGCCCGCGATGGAACTTGATGTGTAACCAACAACATTGAACGCCAACGGACCGCCGAGGCGTGACACAATTCTGTCTTGGACGCCAGCTGCGGATTACCGGTGCGTGAAGGTGCGACTGACACTCTTAAGTGGGTTTCGCGTGCATTTCGACCATTCTGACGTAATTGGTAAGCCCAGGTCTTGCACGGCGACTGAACGGAGCGATTGCACGGATTACGTCGATGCCAATAAAGTCGTGTCACACGACCCACTAGGTATGACAGAGACAGCCGATAGTACTATCACAATTAATGACTTCGTTCTGGCCTACATAGTCGGCCATATCCACCAGCGACCAAGGGAACAAGTGAAAACGGTCGTTCTATCGCTCTTCACAAAGTGTGAAGTTTTAACCACGAAACACGCCCTGTGGGAAGTATATAAGTCTCTGGATGCCTTTGACAAAATCATCCACAGAGGGCTTCACTGTGTTGAATGTTAAATGTGCTTCGCACAATGAGGCTAAAATAGCTCATTCAAATTGACAGTATCTGTCTCTGAATTTGATAAGCTGTTTGACAGTATTGTGTGGACAGAAGGCATCAGCATTCATATATTTCGATTCAAGAGCACGCGTAGTATGTCCTGATTTAATTACTTTCTGATATAGTCTACGCTTTTTAATATTGCTAGTCACCTTACTATTTCTAATTATAATTGTACATGCTTATGTCCAGGCCTAAATATGCATCGGAACTCATCACAGCACATGATTTTGTTTTACTCCAGGAACACCTCTAAATACGCCAATGATGTTTTTGTCTGTGTAGGTCCTATGAATCGTCCCTAGTATTCTATTTATGAGTACTCATAGGTCGTTCTCCGTATATTTATCGATTCTATACGTTCATCTCCCATAAAATAGTCGTAGTTCGGGTTGTTGTTTCCAATGTGCAGGCATTTGTATTTACTGAAGTTGAACAATAGCTGATAATCTATTTATACATAGAATGGAGGTCTTCCTGGAGAGTGAAAGCATATTCAACTTCAGAAACTTGCCTCAACGTTTTCGTGTCATCAGCAAACTTTAACAGGGAACTTACTACACTGCGTGCATCAACACATTTAATCGAGTTTTATCTGATTTTAAAGACTCTGTGAGACGTTTTTATTCTGTTGATCAAATTGTCGCCCGCGAGGGGACTTGATGTGTAACCACATTGAACGCCAACGGACCGCTGAGGCGTGACACAATTCTGTCCTGGACGCCAGCTGCGGATTACCGGTGCGTGAAGGTGCGACTGACACTCTTAAGTGGGTTTCGCGTGCATTTCGACCATTCTGACGTAATGGGTAAGCCCAGGTCTTGCACGGCGATTGAACGGAGCGATTGCACGGATTACGTCGATGCCAATAAAGTCGTGTCACACGACCCACTAGGTATGACAGACAGCCGATAGTACTATCACAATTAATGACTTCGTTCTGGCCTACATAGTCGGCCATATCCACCAGCGACCAAGGGAACAAGTTAAAACGGTCGTTCTATCGATATTCTCAAAGTGTGAAGTTTTAACCACGAAACACGCCCTGTGGGAAGTATATAAGTATCTGGATGCCTTTGACAAAATCATCCACAGAGTGGACACAGCATCCAGGGGTTCTGGAGACGCGAACACTGACGACATATTGACAGCGTTGGCGAAAGTGTTTGCTCTGAAAACTCCCCTGTGTGTGATGTTAAACGCACAGAACATAGTGCGGCTACCCAAATACTCTCCTAGTGAGTTGCTGGAGCCGTGGCTAGCGGAGCCGCAGGCGGTGGTGGAAAGCCAGTTGCGACAACTCAGTGACAGCGTCAGCACGAACACAGAAAAACGTCTGCACGTGGATGGTGATCTAACTACACTCACAAAGAAAGCCGCGTCCACCCCAGTCAGTCTTACGCAGAAACACTGAAGACTGATACTGGCGAGTAGCAAAAGAAACTGGCTGTGAAACTACCACCGGCCAGCACAGGTCATTCGCGAAAACATCGGATGAGAAAAGTGGAATATGGGACTGTGAAACGAGTGAGTCGACAAGCACCGTGAGTCATGAGCGAGTCAAGGGCAGTTGCCTCGACTACTCAAGCAAGCAAGCAGTCAACAAGACATCTCGTTGACGATGTTGCCACGCAAGAACTCGATAGCAAATAATAACCCGTCGAGGTTCCACGTTATCTCCAGCGCAAGAACGAGTGGCACTCAAAAGACACTTACTGGAACGGCTGCCTCTTCAGACACATTGGCGGCCAGAAGTGGTAATTCGGTTAGAGAATTGTTTGTCTCACGGGTGTCTAAAGAAGTTAAGCCGGACGATTTAAAGAACTATGTGGAAATCGAGGGCTTCACTGTATTGAATGTTAAATGTGCTTCGCACAATGAGGCTAAAATAGCTGGGTCAATGTCCTCCCCCTAAATACACCACTGAGCCAATGCCCTCCCCCCTACATACGCCACTGAGTCAATGGCCTCCCCCTACATATGCCACTGGGTCAACTGCCCCCCCCCCACATATGCCACTGAGCCAATGGCGATGGCGGAAAAACAACAAGTGAAAGTGCAAATTTTTTTAATAACTGAGTTAAAAGAATTGGGGGGAGTGAAAATAATAGACAAGCGAAGAATGGAGGAGCTGAGGGAGGAAGGCTGTGTGAAAAAGTATTTAGGAGGGAGCTGGTTAATGTGGGCTGGACATGTGGAAAGAATGGAAGTGGAACGGTTAACGAAGAGAGCAGATGCGCTCAGAGTGGAGGGTAGGAGAAGAAGACCGAGACTGAGATGGGAGGACTGCGTGAAGAGATATATTGCTGTAGTGGGGGAATGGAGAATGAGAGATGGGAGAAGTGGAGAACGAGAGATGGGGCATGTGGAGAATGAGAGATGGGGGAATGGAGAGTGGGGGATGTGGGAAGTGGAGATGGGTTTTGGAGATGGCAGTGAAACTGGATCAGTGACAAAGATGATGGGGGGAAATTGACGACCGGAATCTTGGTCAGCCTTACCCCGGATTGCTGGGATAGAGATGCCAACCATTATGATTTGGGCATAATCATTACAATATTTGGCCCTCCATTACCCGGTATGCTATTATGATGTATCAGTCAATAATTACGCTCCATGTACCTTCCCATACAAAATAATGTCCAATTTTTCCTGGGCCAATATTATCAACAGCTGTCCAGTCCTTACCAACCTCTCAGTCACATATCCTGCCGATATCCAACCAGCAACAAACTTTCCACTGATGAGGGCTATTCCTACTACCCCTGGTACATCACTGTCTTGTTCATGCCATGTTGTGTATCAAAATATCTGCATTGGTTTTATGTTCGATGTCGCATCATTTTAAATATATGTACTATTACCTGTCAGGCACTTATGTACTATTACCTGTCAGGCACTTATGTACTATTACCTGTCAGGCACTTATGTACTATTACCTGTCAGGCACTTATCTCAGCAACCGGCACATTTACATTCACTGTTCACTCTTGTAAGACAGCCCAGACATCTTCGATCATCAAGTTCTGATCTAGTTCCTGTTCCCAGATTTGAAACAAACATTGGAACGAGGGCTTTCTCGATAACCGCACCAACGTTTTGGAATTCATTCCCTGTCAGAGAGACACAATAACACTGTGCCGTCATCTGAAGGCTCCCTTGTGCTTCAATCCATAATATTATGTTGACAACTGTAACATTGAATATCGATTTTGAATATCAAATATAGATTAATTAACCCTTTCGTTTTGATGCACACCTGAGCTCAGTTTTATGGGGATTTAGGTGTTTTAGAACTGTTCTTCTTATTATTAAATTTTAATCAGACACGGAGTGAAATATAGTTGCATTTATTACTTTTTAAATACACAATTTTTATGTTGCATGCATGTTACATTACATGTACTATATATGTATTTAATTGTTTTTCAAGTAGCATTTGAAAAGCAAATGTCTCCTATTGACCACATATGCCGTGGTTATTACAAACAATGGTAAAATATCATACTGACAGGTACCACACAGAAGATTACAGGGATGCACCAACTCACCAATGGCAAACCTTAACTCCCTATTAAAGGGATATCTGACAAACTGTTTTAACTTGACTGATTTTCTGGGAGAGAACATCCAGCATGGTTCTGATAAGCAGTTGTTCAGTTCAGTTCATTGGTCAGTATCTATGTGGTCCTCGATGTTGCAGCCGATCAACTTATGTCGTGTCCTGCATGGCTATATCTCTGCACTGTTGCCTGACTCATTTGCTGTTATCTCACCCTCTAATAACTGTACTCTGTCTTCTGATAATGGTGTTTTGGCCTTGTGATTGATGACACGGTGACGAGAATGTCTGCGGATGTCCTCTATTGTCTCAGGCATTGGCTGATTCGCCGTTTCTGGCATGCGCAGACAGAGCAGTCCCGCAGTAAATGCAAGAATGCCGAACAACAGGAAGTCCAATGAAGTGTGAATATGTGACTGAAAAGAGCAACAAATGCAGCCTGGTGTAGCCAATCAACTGGTAACCATTATTTCAATCCAGCAGACTATTTAACACAAATATTAGTCATCTAAAAATTACAACTAAATGAAAATAGTAGAGCTCCAAATTAACTATTTTGTGTTAAAGTCATAGAGAAACAAGATCTTGTTTAAACTCATCAATGTCTTAACTCATATAAATACTAAAATCATAGCAGTTTGAAGCATGTTAAATCTGCAAGAAACACGAGTTATATGTACTAAAGCAGCAAAGCACACTGAACGTAAGGTTTTTTTATAGTTCTACAAACTGCAGTTACTTTTGGGAAATCTTTGTGCTGTTTCATATGAAAAAAAAACAATGCATTTTTCATATATTTGGTGTCAAATGCTTTTTTTTTATTTTTAATTTTTGTCTATAAATTGGTCTGCTGCATCCTCAGCATTGAGAGAACAAAGATGATTACATCCAATGTTTCAAAAGAAGCATATCATCGCAGTCAGTTGCTGATTACAGAAAATATAACACATTTTATACATTCTTCCTGCACACCGTTTGTCATCAAAAAAGTAGAAACACTTTTCAAAAAATAAATACCAGGAACATCGAAAATATCTGAGTTGATATTTCTTACCATTGAGATAATAAATGGCGACACAATGCCACCAACACGAGCTGCCATACTACACAATCCCATTGCCTTGTTTCTGAAAGTTCAAATGAAAACACTAAATTATTTTCATTAGTTTAAAAGTAGTGAATTTGACTACTGTGTTCAGTGATGCATGACCTACGTGACTGTTCAGTACACACCACACAAATCCATCTGGTTGTACATGTGCTGTGGATCTGCCAGGAAATACTACATAAACAGCACTTTAATATTTAATTGTTTAGATGAAGTAAAATGTATTATGGCAAAATGTCGTACACAATGAAATATTACTTTTAATTGTAATGAAACAAAGTTTAACTTATTGTTTAATTCATAGCAATAAACAAAACATTACATGCATATTGTCATGGCGAGAGCTAAAACTTTGTTATGTTCAATTAAGTATGGCTGTGTACAAACAATGTTTGAAGATGTAGGGGTAGATATTTATAACTTTGATCATCCTTTTCAAATGATATGCCTCTAATTTGAATATGAATTTGAATACTCAAGCATACTGTGCATATGACTTCTTTTGTTTGCTTAGTTTATATGTTTGAAACAAATATTGATTGATTGATCAATTTGATCTCAATAATTATAGAGGTTCTCGGTTTTGAAAAGGAAGGATATCTTTTTGTGAGTGATAGTCCATACATGAACCTTGTGAGTGATAGTCCATACGTGAACCTTGTGAGTGATAGTCCATACGTGAACCTTGTGAGTGATAGTCCATACGTGAACCTTGTGAGTGATAGTCCATACGTGAACCTTGTGAGTGATAGTCCATACGTGAACCTTGTGAGTGATAGTCCATACGTGAACCTTGTGAGTGATAGTCCATACATGAACCTTGTGAGTGATAGTCCATACGTGAACCTTGTGAGTGATAGTCCATACGTGAACCTTGTGCAGTGGTTGTGTTCTCAAGAGCAAATTTAGATTTCAACCAATTGTTCTGTCCACAGTAATTTCAACTTTTTTTCAGCAGGGTTGTTATATGCTCATCACAACATATAATCCGATTCAATGCAAATCTCTGTTTGTGTGGATATATCGAATGTTGCATTTTAGTGTTTTAAAAAGGAGGTTCAGGCATACACAAAGATTTCTGGGATGACTTCTGAAAAAAATTGTACAGTTAAAACAGTCTCTCAAAAAGGGGGTACGTTCGAACCCCCCAAACCAACCTGAGGATAGACATGATATATATTGATGTTTCTGCAACACCCACCTATAATTCTGTTTCTCTCACCTTAAATTTGTCGGGTACAATTCTGCAGCATATATAAAAGCGACGGAGAAGGACATGGATATGGCCATCTTTCCTAGTAGAGCCAGTGACGTCACTAATGTCGGGTGACCTGCAGAGACAATCAAGTAGGAGACGAATAGTTTGTCAACGCAAGATGGAAGAATGATGAGAGGAAAGGAGGGAGGGATGGAGAGATTGAAGTAAGGAGATTACGCTTTACTCTCCCAGCACACTGCACGGTGCTACAGAAAAGGCAGAGTAAAGCTGAACAAATCTTCAATACGTGGCTTCATGTTGTTAGTAAGTGTAGTGATGCCACTCTAAACAATACGTGGCTACATGTTGTTAGTAAGTGTAGTGATGCCACTCTAAACAATACGTGGCTACATGTTGTTAGTAAGTGTAGTGATGCCACTCTAAACAATACGTGGCTACATGTTGTTGGTAAGTGTAGTGATGCCACTCTAAACAATACGTGGCTACATGTTGTTGGTAAGTGTAGTGATGCCACTCTAAACAATACGTGGCTACATGTTGTTGGTAAGTGTAGTGATGTCACTCTAAACAATACGTGGCTACATGTTGTTAGTAAGTGTAGTGATGCCACTCTAAACAATACGCGGCTACATGTTGTTAGTAAGTGTAGTGATGCCACTCTAAACAATACGTGGCTACATGTTGTTAGTAAGTGTAGTGATGCCACTCTAAACAATACGTGGCTACATGTTGTTGGTAAGTGTAGTGATGCCACTCTAAACAATACGTGGCTACATGTTGTTAGTAAGTGTAGTGATACCACTCTAAACAATACGTGGCTACATGTTGTTAGTAAGTGTAGTGATGCCACTCTAAACAATACGTGGCTACATGTTGTTGGTAAGTGTAGTGATGCCACTCTAAACAATACGTGGCTACATGTTGTTGGTAAGTGTAGTGATGCCACTCTAAACAATACGTGGCTACATGTTGTTGGTAAGTGTAGTGATGCCACTCTAAACAATACGTGGCTACATGTTGTTGGTAAGTGTAGTGATGCCACTCTAAACAATACGTGGCTACATGTTATTGGTAAGTGTAGTGATGCCACTCTAAACAATACGTGGCTACATGTTGTTGGTAAGTGTAGTGATGCCACTCTAAACAATACATGGCTACATGTTGTTGGTAAGTGTAGTGATGCCACTCTAAACAATACGTGGCTACATGTTGTTAGTAAGTGTAGTGATGCCACTCTAAACATAGCCAGCAATTAAACTATTCCCACACTGTAACCAGCCTTTAACTGACCAAATAGCCAGTAAGCAGTGTTATCGGAGCTCTCTGTTGTAAGCTCTCTGCTGGTAAGATACAGCAAATATATGACAGTGCACTGTGAATAACACGTAAGTAGCAATACAACATTCAGTTGCATCAACTCACCAGATGGTACGATGAGAATAGTGAGACAAGCTACGCCGCCTGCCACCATACTGTAAGATATCGTAGCCCGACGGCCCAGTCTACAAACCAGGAGCAGCGGCAGTGGTGAGACATGTCATGTACAGATGGCAGCAGTGGTGAGACATGTCATGTACAGATGGCAGCAGTGGTGAGACATGTCATGTACAGATGGCAGCAGTGGTGAGACATGTCATGTACAGATGGCAGCAGTGGTGAGACATGTCATGTACAGATGGCAGCAGTGGTGAGATGTGTCATGTACAGATGGCAGCAGTGGTGAGACGTGTCATGTACAGATGGCAGCAGTGGTGAGACGTGTCATGTACAGAAGGCAGCAGTGGTCAGACGTGTCATGTACAGATGGCAGCAGTGGTGAGACGTGTCATGTACAGATGGCAGCAGTGGTGAGACGTGTCATGTACAGATGGCAGCAGTGGTGAGACGTGTCATGTACAGATGGCAGCAGTGGTGAGACGTGTCATGTACAGATGGCAGCAGTGGTGAGACGTGTCATGTACAGATGGCAGCAGTGGTGAGACGTGTCATGTACAGATGGCAGCAGTGGTGAGACGTGTCATGTACAGATGGCAGCAGTGGTGAGACGTGTCATGTACAGATGGCAGCAGTGGTGAGACGTGTCATGTACAGATGGCAGCAGTGGTGAGACATGTCATGTACAGATGGCAGCAGTGGTGAGACGTGTCATGTACAGATGGCAGCAGTGGTGAGACATGTCATGTATAGACGGCAGCAGTGGTGAGACGTGTCATGTACAGATGGCAGCAGTGGTGAGACATGTCATGTACAGACGGCAGCAGTGGTGAGACATGTCATGTACAGATGGCAGCAGTGGTGAGACATGTCATGTACAGATGGCAGCAGTGGTGAGACGTGTCATGTACAGATGGCAGCAGTGGTGAGACAGGTCATGTACAGATGGCAGCAGTGGTGAGACGTGTCATGTACAGATGGCAGCAGTGGTGAGATGTGTCATGTACATATGGCAGCAGTGGTGAGACAGGTCATGTACAGATGGCAGCAGTGGTGAGACGTGTCATGTACAGATGGCAGCAGTGGTGAGACATGTCATGTATAGATGGCAGCAGTGGTGAGACGTGTCATGTACAGATGGCAGCAGTGGTGAGACATGTCATGTACAGACGGCAGTAGTGGTGAGACATGTCATGTACAGATGGCAGTAGTGGTGAGACATGTCATGTACAGATGGCAGCAGTGGTGAGACATGTCATGTACATATGGCAGCAGTGGTGAGACATGTCATGTACAGATGGCAGCAGTGGTGAGACATGTCATGTACAGATGGCAGCAGTGGTGAGACATGTCATGTACATATGGCAGCAGTGGTGAAATATGTCGTGTACAGACAGCAGCAGTGGTGAGATATGTCATGTACAGATGGCAGCAGTGGTGAGATATGTCATGTACAGACAGTGGCACATAAACGAATAGAGGTAATTTAGTAAATATCTGCATATTAAAATTATACTTTTCTAATGAACTTGTCTATGTTTAATCTCAGGTCATGCATAATGTCTAGTACCCAAATACATTTGTCCTGCCAACACTATGTAAGAGTTACAGGGTAGAAAATAATCCATTATTGATGGATAATGTATGTTAATACCAGTATTTTGAATTATATCTCACTCATGGATATGTTCATAGTGTAACACACTGGAATCAACGGAACTGTATGTTCCTACAATCTATTAAACTTTGCCTCCAAATCAGATGAATATTACAAAACTACATCAAAATTGTTACAATATTTCCTACTAATCTCAGCATACTGCAGGTACATTACCTGTCTAGTTGGTACATTACCTGTCTAGTAGGTGCATTACCTGTCTAGTAGGTACCAGGTGACAATGTAAGCAGGCACCTCAATGAGTCCAGACATGCCGACACTGACGTAAAAATTACCCCCAAGGTTTCCTGCCCCCATAGTCAAGCCATAGTACACAGCACAGTTGACAAACCTACAAAAATGCAATGTGTTTTATTATGCTATAATGGCTAATATCTTACATAGACAAGAGCACATTTTGTACAGATATGTCCACATTTTAAATTGCAGCAACAACACATAACACCTTTAAACAATATTGCCATAGAAACTGATGGCCATCAGACTGCTGCAATGTTGCTACAAGCATGTCATTCTGTTACTGTGAAATATGTCAAGCTGTAAACCACATTACCACCAAAGAGTGGTGTTGTAAATTTGTAAAATTCATAGAACGGCAGAGCATGGTAAATGCATATCTGTTTACCGTCAAAGTCACTCAGACACAAAGAAAGTATTCTATTTCTTACATCCATTTTGCAAAACTAACAAAATCTGAGCTGAAGAATGTCGTAACTGCAGGTAGTCTGACAAACAGTTTCACCAACGAAAGCTAGGGCACCTTCTACAAGACAACAAAAGCTAGGACACCTTGTACAAGACAACAAAAGCTAGGGCACCTTGTACAAGACAACAAAAGCTAGGGCACCTTGTACAAGACAACAAAAGCTAGGGAACCTTGTACAAGAAAACAAAAGCTAGGGCACCTTGTACAAGACAACAAAAGCTAGGGCACCTTGTACAAGACAACAAAAGCTAGGGCACCTTGTACAAGATAACAAAAGCTAGGGCACCTTGTACAAGACAACAAAAGCTAGGGCACCTTGTACAAGACAACAAAAGCTAGGGCACCTTGTACAAGACAACAAAAGCTAGGGCACCTTGTACAAGACAACAAAAGCTAGGGCACCTTGTACAAGACAACAAAAGCTAGGGCACCTTGTACAAGACAACAAAAGCTAGGACACTTTTTACAAGACAACAAAAGCTAGGGAACCTTGTACAAGACAACAAAAGCTAGGACACCTTGTACAAGACAACAAAAGCTAGGACACCTTGTACAAGATAACAAAAGCTAGGACACCTTGTACAAGACAACAAAAGCTAGGGCACCTTGTACAAGACAACAAAAGAGCACCTCAACATTATAGGAAATATGTTGCTTCAAGGAATGACTTCCAAGCACTGGGGTGATACACGATGAGGATACACGATGAGGATACACGATGAGGATACACGATGAGGATACACGATGAGGATACACGATGAAGATACACGATGAGGATACACGATGAGGATGTAGGAAAGACAAACAGGGAGCTTGCTCAAAAAGGACTGTGCATATAACTAATTTGATGAGTATAACTGACAGACAACATACTGGTGCTATCAGAACAATTTTTAAATGTCACCTATATTTTTCGTATTTGCCAGGGATCAACATGGTTATGCTAAAGGTTTACCGACTGGAAATTTAATACAGGACATCCTTTCGAATAGCACCAGTAAAAAGAAAACAGTGCAAACAAATATTACGACCATTTAATGGTATAACTAAATATATGGCATTATGGTAGTGCAACTTTGATTGGCACATGTACTAAATGTGCAGTGAAAAGTAGCAAATGTGAATCGTCAGGCAGAAATAGCTAGAAAACAGAAAAGTTGACCAGGCCTGATGGAGGACAAGCTGCCCCTGACTTTTAGTCCTGTTTCCAGCTACACAGCCAGTACATAGGCTGACAGAACAACTTCAGGAAGAGGGTTCAGTTGATGGGCTGACAGAACAACCTCAGGAAGACAGTGCAGCTGATAGGTTGACAGGACAACCACAGGAAGAGAGTTGAGTTGATGAGCTGACAGAACAACCTCAGGAAGAGGGTTCAGTTGATGGATTGACAAAACAACCTCAGGAAGAGGGTTCAGTTGATGGACTGACAGGACAACTCCAGGAAGAGAGTTGAGTTGATGGGCTGACAGGACAACCTCAGGAAGAGAGTTGAGTTGATGGGCTGACAGGACAACCTCACAAAGAGAGTTCAGTTGATAGGGTGACAGGACAACCTCAAGAAGAGAATGCAGTTGATGGACTGACAGAACAACCTCAGGAAGAGAGTTCAGTTGATGGACTGACAGGACAACCTCAGGAAGAGAGTGCAGCTGACAGGATGACAGAACAACCTCACAAAGACAGTGCAGTTGATGGGTTGACAGAACAACCTCAGGAAGAGAGTGCAGTTGATGGGTTGACAGAACAACCTCAGGAAGAGAGTTCAGTTGATGGGCTGACAGAACAGCCTCAGGAAGAGTGCAGTTGATGGGTTGATAGAAAAGCCTCAGGAAGATGATGGTGACTTTTCTTTCATAGTGCATATGTGGATGTTAACATAGAACTTAATAATGATTATATATATAAATTTTTTTAAACTTTTTGACAGGCCTACATTTTGGATTCACGAGGCAGAAGGGAAAATAAACCAAAGGAAATAAAATCAGTGAAAAGTCTTTGGTACCACTGAAATCACTGAAACTTGGCGGTTCGATTATAACAACATTTGTATGGATATGTGTATGCAGTTTTTAGAGGCAGGTAAAATGTCAGAAAAAAACATAGCAAAAAAGGGCAAAATGGGCCCTTTATTAATTCATACAGCCCACGTCTGTCACACCTAAGGTAACTTATATATGGCACGAAGGCACTCGGTCTGGTCCATACATACAACAGGGATAGCTTCTACTGTATGCCAATGGTTCCTGAGATTTGACCGTATCTACATTGATGATTGTCCTTGTTCAAGGATAGAATGAGCCTTACCATGCATATACATTGATGACTGTCCTTGTTCGCAGCACTGGGTGATGAATGATGTCCATCAGCCCTCCGCCTGAATTTGACAGCTTGGCAGTTGACACCGCCTTTAACCTTATGGGCATCTTTGGCGCCTGGCCAGTGTCTTTTATGATGAACATCTCTAGAATCTGCTCAGCTTCTGCAGTTCGACCCTGACTGAGTAACCAGCGTGGACTCTCTGGAATTAAGCTACAAAATATAATGCATGACACTTTTAATGCAGCCACATTATTTGAAAGCTATAATTCACCTGCTACTTAAATATTGTTATTTAAATGTTTAATTAAAACAGTCATGTATAGAAACAATTAATATGACTCATGCATATAAATACTTTGATGGCTTAGTTTACATTGTTCTTTTTAACATTTCAGGTGTATGTGCCAAAGGATTGGTTGGCATAAACAATGATTTCTTTACATTATGGACAATGATGTTTAAAACTGTACATATCTTAGGTTTGTCCCGACTGGTTTCTACTGGGTGATAAATACCAGTAATTAAACCCCATTCAGGGGAAAGCCAAATGGGTTAAACTATCCTATTTGTACACATTTCTACACTTTTAATACGTGACATGTGTGTATATTTATATTTTTCTGACATGCACTTTTACTGTACGTGTGTATATTTATATATATATATATATATATATATATATATATATATATATACACATTATTTTATTATTTCTACATGTACTTTTAATGTGCTGCAAAATGTGTGTATATTTATATATATTTTACTGTATTTTATGTATATGGACTTTCTGCCTGAAATAAACATTTATTTATTATCATGCCCGAAGCATGTGTTTTTTCTCAGTTTATAAAATTTTTCCCTGTAACTACAAGTATTTACCAGGGTGTCCCCACTCTCCTTCAAAATAATGACTTTCAAGTTACAAATTGTTGGTCAAATTGAAACCAGAATAACATTTATTAAAAGTTCTATTTAACCAACTTACAAGCACATATAGAAGGCAGCAAGACCAGGTATTGCTGTAGCTACCGACAACATGCGCCAGTCACGAATGCAGTACGCCATCACCGAGTAGATGGTGATACCGAGGGCAAACATCATTGGTATGACAATCGCCACGAATCCTCGCTTCGATGGCCCGCACACCTCTGTCGCTAGGACATAGCTGACAAGGCCAAACCCTGCACTGACCACTCCGACGAGGTGACGTGTCAATGCATAGACGACATATGATGACGTCGCGGCACCGATGAATGTTCCGGTGACCATGCCAATGATGGAGAGGTAGATGATGTGACGACGGCCGTAGCGGTCAGCCAGGTAGCCAAATATAAGACTACCAAAGAGGATGCCAAGCATGAAGAGAGACTGAATGAGGCTGGCCTTGTAGGTTTCTCCACACACCAAGTCCCACTGTCAATGCAGGTGAAACATCACATCAATTACAAATACATTAAAGGAAGGCACAACAATTTCATTGGTTAAATGACATGAAGCTAGTTGGGATTTTTGCATAAATAAGATGCCCCAATTATAAGATTTTTTCAAACTCAACAGTCTCAAATAAATTAACAATATTATACTTCCCATGTCTATGATGACGTCATCCTACCAGGAAGTCATTGTCATTAGTGCTGCTGAAGCCACCTTGGCAAGGTGAAGAAAGCTCTACAAAAATCTTTTGGATACGTCCAAAGAAGTATTTGATTATGAACAATTAATGAAGTTTTTTAAACTGCAACTATTTTATCATTAACTTCTATGTTTCGACAAACATCGATCATCTTCTTCAGGAAACTGAATGCTCGACCAACACCTTATGAGTAGAAGACGAACAGAACGTCCCAGCATTCATTTTCTTGAAGAAGGTGACTGTTGGGAGACGAAACATAGAAGACATAAACAGTTGTTTTTCATTAATTGAATTATTCCAAACTTAATGAACATTTTCACCAACTTTCAAGTGTATTTATCTGCTAGAGGTTATGCAATAAATATACTGAATAGCATATGTTTTGCTAACTTTATGATAGTTATAAAGGATCATCATTTATTGGTGGCTACATGACCAGAACAAAAGGCCCGGCCATCCAAACATTGGTCTGCCAAAATCATGGGGGCCCCACAAAACATATATTATTTATATATATTATTATTTGCAGAAGTTAAAATCCATTCGCACTGAGAGTAAATACAGGTTCACTGCTGCCCCCTGGTGAATGTGCAGTAACACAACCAGAATAAATCCTATAACTTTTAAATTTTAATTAACCGCCTGCACGCACACACACTGTAATAACAGATATATAATATAAAAATACATCTAAACTGTTATCAGTATCATGCCAGAAAATCTGAGAAATAAAATATAAATTCAAATAATTGTTACTTCTGTGCCCACAGGTTACCATCACAGCACTGATTACGTAAATCTGACTGCAGTGGACTCCACTTAATAGACTTACGGCAGGCTAGAACAATTATAATTTACATCAAGCAGCTAATTCACATTAGTGGTGCATCTAATGCAGCAGGAATAGGGAATGATTCCATCCCAGCCAATATAGCTGATTCTACTAAGTGGGGTTTATAAAGATTGCCATCCAAGGCAAAGGCCCAGATGGCAAGTGAACATGAAGCCAATGGCTTATCGAGAGACCAATGTTTTTCATCTATGTGTAACCCGCCCTCCTAAGATATGTGTCAACTTTGTTTTTAAACATATTCACACTGCTAGTAGTTACACAATCTGTAGACAATTTGTTCCATTCATTTATTGTCCTCTGTGAGAACGAGTACTTCCTGATATCCAAAGTTAAGCAGTTCAATGTATCTCTAGAAAGTATAGTAGCTAACCATATAGCAATCAAAAGAGAAAGCAAAACCCACCTCAGATACAATAGATGTGAAATCTGTGCCATCATAAACATACTTCTGACACCTGCTGCCATACTCAGGGCAGCCAGGGATCAGCTTCCCGTCATCAAGACGACAGTGAAACTTTGGCTCTGCACCGATGTAGACGTTATGAACCTGGTGGAAAGCCATGAAACTTGTGAATATGCCGATGCACCAGAATACCTTGCGCTGGTAACGGCCGAATGGACAGAACGCATGATACACTTCATCGATATCCATCCTACAATGAAGACAAGACAAGCTTTGTGGATAGCCATTGAAGCAACAGCTTAAATATGATTAATTAATGATTAATTTATTTTAAAGACATACATTTAAAATTTATAATTCACCAGTTCAGTTGCGAACTCGTAATGGGCCAAAACATCCAACACCCGAGTTGCTATATTAGTTTGCAGCCTTAGGGCCAGGGCTTCAGATACAGTTGACTTTCGCACTGGTGGCCATGTTACTGTTTTATATGATTATAAGAAAACGTGACCATCAAAAATTCTAAATTTTTTACCTGCCACTATCATCATCCCATTGACACGCTGGTTGAGTTTTGTAAAAATTAGACATTTCTAGCTTTTGTAATATGCCTGTATGTGTGATACCCATCAATGTTTACAAATATTAGCACAAATTCCCGTGCACACGTGTCTAGTTGCCAAAAAATCCCAAACATTCTTCCACCTATTAAAATCATCTAAAAATCCACCATTTCATTCTCAACAGCTTCTACTAGCAACTTGGCAATGTCCCTGCTCAAATGCACTTACATCAGATTATAAAATTTTTTTAAACGTCCTATAATAGTCTTCACGCAGTAATTGCAGCATGGCTGAATGCTTCCCAGAGAAGTTGAAATGGCCTTGGAATGAACAGGTCTGCTAGGGAGTGAAGTGTAAAGTGCTTTGAGCAGTCCTTCGGACTGGATACTGCGCTATATAAGAACTTACCTTTTATATCCAAACTTAATATGCCTTACATTCGTCTGTAACACAAGGAAGTCTAACTGAGGTATAACCTCTACACTCCACAGAGCAGGCACCGCATAGCCATTTCTGGCCCCGGACACCATGGCCACTGGCACAGCCATTTCTGGCCCCGGACACCATGGCCACTGGCACAGCCATTTCTGGCCCCGGACACCATGGCCACTGGCACAGCCATTTCTGGCCCCGGACACCATGGCCACTGGCACAGCCATTTCTGGCCCCGGACACCATGGCCACTGGCATAGCAATAGGCATAGAATAGCTAGGTAAGCTAGGTAGCTAGGTAAGCACTTCAACAAAATACGTTGCCTCGGTCATTCCACGTGCATAAAAATCCCTCAGGATTAGTGACACAGCAATTACCGGAATCTCATTCATGTTTAGTTTTGTCTCGTGTTTTGTTGGCTGTTTCTGTTAATTTTGGTCAGCTTTGGTGGCACCTTCGAAAGCTGTAAGTTAACTTTCGTTGTTGTCTCTTTCTTATCGAAATTGGACCAAAATAAAGCTCACAAATGTCAACTAGACGGCACAGACGTGTATCTAATGCAAGTACCACAAGTTATAGGTCGAACTTAATATGTGGGAAAAAAAATCTTTATTTCATGCGAAAGCGAAATGTGGTTTTAGTTACATGCAACATTGTGAAGTTTTACGGATCTGTAACACTGAGAGCGAGTCTCCAGAACGAAATCATGACTTATTTACATTTCTCTGAATTGAATTCACTATAAAACCAATACCATCTATTTTATATTCTGTTATTATTAATGGTTATGTTGTTTACACCTTGGATAGAGCCTAGAAAAATACAAGAATTTTACAAAATAATGCAATTTTCTTATGATTTAAAAATCGGAAAAAAATTTGCGCAAGAGATTTGTATTCTAAATCACAATAACAATTAATAATTTTATTGATTGCAAACTAATTGTTATTAATTACTTTATTGATTGCAAACTAATTGTTATTAACTATTTTATTTATTTTTTAACTAATTGTTAAAAAATTTTTTTAGCTCAAATATTAGTAAAACAGTTACATTTAATCACTGAATTACAAAAAGACATTTTGTGACAAGCTGCCACTGGACAAAATTGCTGAATAAACATATACCTCTCAAGACCAAGTTGCAACTTACAAGATTTTGTTTGTGACCTAATATATTATGTGAATTTTTACACTTATCTTAATGGTGGATGGGGGTATGAAAAACAATTTAACAATATTTGCATGCTGAATCAGGATAATTAGGCCAAATCACAACTGCAACAAGAAATGTATGAATCATTTAGACAAATTTTATTTCAAATTAGGTATGTATTGACTTATTAATTGCATCAGTTGAGTTATGAAATGACTGTGTAACATATATGTATGGCCTTAGTTAATGCGCTTGTAAACCCTGAACAAATTATATAAATATCTTCATAATCACGGAAGTTATGGCCTTTTATTGAAATGTGTCATCTGTTGACTTTTTGCACTGATTAGCCAATATTGACTTATTAATTGCATCACGTGAGTTATGAAATGACTGTGTAATGTATATGTATGACCCCAATTACTGTATTGGTAAACCATGAACAAATTATATAAATATCTTCATAATCATGGACTTTTATTGAAATGTACGTGTCGGTCTGTTGACTTATTAATTGTATTAACTGAGTTACTATTAATTATAAATTATTGGGTGATGCATAGTTATGATCACAACTGACGTGTTTTCAAATCCTGAACAAATTATTTAAATATCTGTACAAATCAAAAGTGATCAAATTTTAAACAAAAGTGTATTGAAAGAAAACACAAAAATTAGGATATTTTTTCTGTATAAGAGACATAATTTTGTTTATTTGCCGTATTAAAAGTGTACTATCTTACAGGGCATTTTTTAACATACAAAGTGGGGGGGCAATGCCCCCCAGCCCTTTCATTTGCCCCCCAGTCAAACCAACTTGCCCCCCCAATGCGTGCCCCCATTCTCCTTAACCAGCCCCTTGTATTAATGTAGGTCATAATTTGTATTCTTTGTGTTAGTGTGATTTAGTTAATTTTTATTGGTGGCAAAATCAAGAAAGTACCAAAGTTAAAGAAGGGCAATATGTCTACAAAAGATCAATTTATTGAGATGGCTCAGAGGGGAATCTTACATTTTCAAAAAGGCTTTATATTTCCTGTTCCATAACTAGATGCCAGGTTACTATTTTCATGTTACCGTTTTCATGTTCGATGCGTTTCGAATGGTGAGGTTTACTTTCGACTCGAAAGTCGAAGAATAATGGCAATATCATGGACATAGGCAGTAGTACCCGAGTTATGGTGTGTTTATGTTAATGCATGCGACAGGAAGTGAGGAATGTAATAGCATCATAGCAATAACAGTGACGTATTGTCGTATGGCTTCTTCGTACAGTTCATACGAAGAACTGAAAACGTGCTTTGGCATAGCCATACTATAGCCATAGACATAGTCTAGAAGTGTTTACTTATGACGTCAGTGTTCCGGTGCCAGAATAGCTAATGATTATATATATGTAAGACCCGCCATCACATTTTACACGATTGAGCCGCGTGTAATCCAGTTCTTTACAGTGATGTTGAAATAGATGTTAACATAAACCGGTGTCCTGGCCGCGAAATTGCGAAACGTACCCGGTATAGCACAGGCGAGACTAAACCACGCCCATTCGCTATTATCATTGGTCGAGAGCGAGCGGGCGGGGATTAACGATATATCAACAACCTTTCAGTCGGCTGTTTTTTTTTCTTCAAATAATAAATAAACCTGGCAAAGTGTGTGTAGTGTCCAACGAAAGCAATTGGAAATGTTTAACAAATATCACAAAATAATCACATTTTAATAATGATCCCTCTTGTAGGTAAGATGATACAAACATCACAACAGCCATAAACCTGTTAGGGTAGATTTTTTTGAGGCAGTAACCTAGCCAATTCATTCTCCGCATCTTTGAGAAATCGAAATGTTAAGCATGGTAACTCAAAGAAGCATAGTGTATACATACTAAACAAATAAATTTTAAAATGTATGAGTAGTTGATAGTGGTCTACATGTGAGATGGAAAGTTGGCGGTCAGCAGGGACTTCAACTTTGGAAAATTGTTACTCAAAATGTGGTGGTCCACATAACAAATGTAATCAACATTTGTACATGACAGTTTTGGAAGTACGTATTTTCTATATTTTGATTTGTTATGTACTTAGCCAACCATTTGATTGATAGACATGGTATGCATGTTTTGTATTACTCTCTTTTTTGCCTTAGGCCTATATCTTCAGTATATTTATGTCTAGACTCTTAGAGCATGTCGCCGATCGCATTGTAATTCCACTATAAAAGTGTTTCAAATAGACATGCTTTTCCTGAGTTAGTTATTACATTTAACCATCTAATTTGTCCAGGTCGATATCCTGCCAGTCATGCCTAAGAGAGACAGAAATGCAAAATGAAAACAAGAAGAGCTACAGAAATCTGCCGCAAAATGTCAACGCCTAGACACAATTTTTCGACGCAGCCTCAATGACTCATTGCCAGAAATACCCACAATGCCGCCAGGGAACTATGATCCGTCCGCTGCCATCACACCTGATGACACTCCCAAAGACAAAGGTGTACCACCAGTCATAGAGATTCTGCCTTCGTCGTGCTCTCGCCCGAGTACCAGTTCATCAAGCAGCCATGATCCGTTCACTGCCATCACATCTGATGACACTCCCAAAGATAAAAGTGTACCACCAGTCACAGAGATACTGCCTTCGTCGTGTTCTCGCCCGATAGCCAGTTCAAGTTCAAGCAGCCATGATCTGTCCACTGCTATCACACCTGACCACACTCCTGGTGACAAAGATCACCACCTTACCCAGACACCTGGTCAGGAAACCGACAACGCAACTTCCCTCACACCGACGTACAAAGGAATTCCGTTAACTATTGCAGATGTTGTCAACAAATTCCCCGAGCTTCGCTCATTTTCGGCAAAGAAATGTGGCCGAACAAGGGCTCACATTCTATGCACAACATGTCAGGAGTATGAGGAGATGGCAAAGAAAAGTTCTAAAAATGGCACTATAGCAATCGCAAGCGACGTCAGGGCGGACTGTAGTGATAGGCTGGAAAGGGTCATTGACCATATGACCTCTGAACCGCACATAGCAGCAACAACCAAGAAGAAGATGGACGAAGCCTGGGAAGAGGGCACAACGTCGCATCCATGGCTGCGCGCACTCACTGCTTACAATAAGACTGTTTTTGCGATGCTTCTGCGAATGGCCGTCGACGTGTACAACGACTGTCTAATCGAAACGGTCTCCGTCCGATCGTAGCCGATGCGGTCTCTGGCTTGTTTGGCGTCGGACCATATGTTGGCCGCTATGCGACAAAATGGAGCAGATGTGGAATTTGTTCCATTCACGCCCGCGTCTAGCGACCTACACTATAGGGACCCAAACTACTATAAGCAGATGCTGGATGTCATATACGAACTAGAGAAAGTGCGTCTGTCTCAAATGTTCAACCGATGCACAGTCTTCAGTGTTCAGATTGATGGCAGCTGTGACAGGCAAATGTTGGACTACAAGTTTGTAAGTGGACGGATGTCTAACAGTGATGGTACCGTAACGAGTGTGTTCATCGTCATGCATTCCCCAGAGAAAAACGGCGCCCCTGGACTACTGGAAGCGGTTAACAAAGCTTTGAATTTGACCGGATGTAAAGACACGAAGCTCGTCGGTGTCACCACTGACGGCGAATCGGCAAACACTGGCAGACATGGTGGGTTATGTCGTTTGCTTGCTGACCAAGTGCAGAGAGGTCTGGCTACTTTCTGGTGTGCTGCTCACCGGTCGGACTTAGCCATTGAGTCGGTCGTCAGCACCGTACCGGAGCTGGCATCTGGAAGTCTAATCTACTGGGGCTCGTACGATTCTTCCGGACGCCGAGAAGGATGAAGATGTTGTCAGCGCAAGCCGGGAATGTCAGACAGTTCCCCTGGCACCACGATGTCAGGTTTGCCCAGCACGAGCTGCAGCTGGTGGATGCTGTGCTGAATAACCTACCAGCCTGCATTAAGGTGTGGGAACAGATGCAAGCACCAGAAAGTACCAGCGATAGAAAGGAGAAGGCTGAAGCCAAAGGGTTTCTGAGAATTTGGAACCACCAACAGAAGTGGATAACATCACTGATGGGCGACATCCTGGAGATATTTGAAACACTCCAGAAGAAGTTGCAAAGGAGTGATTTGTTCATCAGTGATCTTCTCACTGTGACTGGCGCTGCCGTCAAGAAGTTGAGATTGATGAGGGATGGACCATTCCCGGGAAGAAGAGAGGAGAAAGAGAGTTGCCCAACGGATAGCACCAGTGAGGACCGAACACAGTGAAAGTCGATCCACCAGTTCGTTTGGACAAACCGCCGTGATGCACAAGCAATCAGGCTGGAGATCGTGCAAGCATCCCACGAATACCTCTCTGAACGCATGCACCTGGAGCAGGAGGACGTCATCAAAGACATGAAGGGGTTGGTGATGTCACGCAATCTGGGATCATTCGTTGAGCATGGCGTGCGTGTCGTCAGGCATCTTTTTCCAGACGAGGCATCTGATTTTGCGGACGGAGCAGCCGAGCAATGGGAGAACATGATGAATGTGCCGTTCCTCCCTGATGGCTGTGATCTCGGTTGTAAGATGACTGTCAGATTGCGGCAACTTCTGCCAGTCACCACAGGTTCAGTTCAGAAGGTGTTGGCATCTCTGGCTTGCATGAGTCCACACTCTATGCAGACCGAAAGGATCGTGAGCCACCACAACCTCGTTGTCGACAATCACCGCACCAGCATGGGTGAAGACACGAGAAACGCCCGCCTCATGGTGGCACTGAATGGTGTGGGCACCGCCTACTTTGACCCTCGACCCGTTGTCGTCAAATTCCTGGAGAAGACCAGAAGATGCGGGGCTCCAGATTGGGATATCTACAGCGTGAATTCGTTAGGAAATTCACCCGCGAAACGGGGCTCGTCTAGTAAAATTGAGACGACTGTCAAACGTACAGACTTGCAAGTTGCTAGAGACATGTCATGTTTCTCTAACTACTGCATGTGTTTGTAATAAAAAATTCTGGGATATAACATTAATTTTATACCGAGATGCAGTGGTCAGTGTACAACCATATGGATAAAAAGATACTGACGCACGCACGCACGCACGCACGCACACAAATATATATAAAGGTTTCATACATTCCTAAGGGTTATGTAAATAAGCATTAATAATGCGTAAAGTGCCCTTTTTAACCATTTGGAGTGCCCTTTTAGGACATTGGCCCCCCAGTGAAAATTCAATAAAAAACGCCCTGCTTTGGATCTAATAAACATATACTAATAAAATAAACAGGTCTGCGTTCCTGGAAATGAAGTACCTACCATGGCATGCCATAGCATAAGTAGCCTAGGGATCATGCCTCATAGACTTCCTGGTGTGTTACAGACGAATGTAGGGCACAGTAATTTTTTATGTGTTATTTTAAAAAAATCGTATCATCTGACATAACTGCATTTGAGTCACGCACATTGGCAAGTTTGTTGGTAGAACATGTTGGCAATGTAATTGTGGATTTTTAGATGATTTCAATAGGCGGAAGGATTTTTGGCAATTTTTTAGTAACAAGGCATGTTCGTAGTAATTCATGCAGAAATTGGTAAAAATTTACAGGTATGGCACGTTCAGGCATTTTAAATGAGTTACAAGTATGAGACTTTGACTAAACATGATCAGCATGTCAATGAGATGATGGCAACAGCAGGTAAGAAGTTTCAGAATTATTGATGGTCCCATTTTGTTATAATCGTACAAAACGTTAACATGGTCGCCAATGGGAAACGTAACAGGAGGCTGAACCCAAATAGGCAACCTGGCAATGGCAATGCGGTAGCCATCTAACAGTCATGGAGGAGGGTTTTTTATAAAAAATATGCTGATTAAATGCATGAAAAGTTGTGTCTGTCACCAAACAATGAGTGTGTACTGTGGACAGACTGCACAAAAGGAAGAATTGTTAAATATGGAGCTATTAATTGCCAACTCAGATGTGGTTACAGTCGTGTAGTGACAGTGTATAAGCTCAGTTACACGGTCCAACATAGAATCACACGAATCAATTAAAACGGCTGCTAACTTGCCTCATGCTACATGTGTTTACTTAGAACATTGTCTGTGTCAGGCTAATTAATATTATATTATTATATATATTTTATTGATTCCATCTAGTCAACAAGAGCATTACTTGTTAAGCGCCGCTATTATTTAAACTTCGTAACCGTCTCTTTTAGGAGGTATCCTATAACTTATCTACTATATATAAAAAATGTCAAACAAATGTACATTTTAATGTTGCACTATAACGTTTGATGTGCATCAGCTGATATGTTACGCTATTTGATGATTAATAAGATATATAGTTGTCAATAAATACAATTTTATTTTCATCTGTTCAAATTGCCCGAAAGAGTTTATGGTAAGCTAAAAGCTGAACATAAGCACATTTTTAAATTGGGAAATCAACGGTAATTTTCATAAATGTCTATTCACCACATCTCAGTACACATTTCATGTTGCGTGCAGTTCTTTGTAAGTGTACGGACACAAGGAGATGAAGGTATGGAAGCCTAACCGTAGCTAACCCCATCTCCAGGTAACCCTATACCTAGCTAACCCCATATCTAGCTAACCCCTTCCCTAGCTAACCCTAACCACGAAGTGGTTTACAGAAGATATAACCATTCCCAAAGGCATATGTTCACGGGAAAAGTGAACAGTTTGCTTGCAAAGACAGACAACCTTAGCAATCACAAACAGCATGGTACTGACCGGTTGCCAAAATGGAACATTGGTCAAAATTAGGAGGTATGGCACCAGTTTGTGAGGGAGCAGGTAGCTATATTGCACTAGAACAGTCATTGGTGATATTTGTTATGTGGCCCAATGCATTGGTGATATTGTGTAGCAAATTTGGACAGAATAATCGTATTTTGGTTGTGTCACAGCCACTGGAAGCACTGCGTATATCAACATTTTCAAATGTGGCCGCAATGGGTATCTGGTCATGTGATACCCATTTATGATGGCGTATCCAAGTCAAGCAGTACGCCATGTACCCGATCAAGTAGAAGCATGAAAGCAATCACATAAACAATAAAATTTAGCAAGTCTGACACAATGGAAATCACCCAAAATCCTGCTAAATGTGACAAATTGTCACTTTTCTTACAAAATTGTGCCATATTTAGTTAAAAATCAAGCAATTATATAAATATTAATTTTAAAATACGTAGGTGGTATATTTAAAGAGACAGTAAGTAGGTTTCATTGGTTCGCAATGCTCTAGAAATCTAGTGTACATGGTTAATGATTTATCAAGTGCCAAAATTTACCTATATAACCCAGGCTATATTTAAATTATGTGACTGGTTTTCAGCTAATATTATGGACAGGGCATTGTTTTGATTTGGCTGTGAAAAAATAATAATGACGTGACAAGCAGGAGTGTTCCATAATGGGTTTACATATACATTGTGCCGCAACTTGACATAAAATTGGACACTTTCTCCAAAAAAAGCTTCCCTATTTGGGATCATGCCTCAGTTAGACTTCCTGGTGTGTTACGAATGTAGGGCACAGTAATTTTAGATGTGTTATTTTCAAAAAATCATACCATCTGACATAACTGCATTTGAGCCAGGCACATTGGCAAGTTTGTTGGTAGAACATGTTGGCAATGTAATTGTGGATTTTTAGATGATTTCAATAGGCGGAAGGATTTTTGGCAATTTTTTAGCAACAAGGCACGTGTGCGTAGTAATTCATGCAGAAATTTGTAAAAATTTACGGGTATGGGCTATGGCGCGTTCAGGCATTTTAAATGAGTTACAAGTACGAGACTTTGACTAAACTCGATCAGCATGTCAATGAGATGATGGCAACAGCAGGTAAGAAGTTTCAGAATTATTGATGGTCCCGTTTTCTTATTATCGTACTAAACGTTAACATGGTCGCCAATGACATGGGAAACGTAACAGGAGGCTGAACCCCCTAGCCTAGGCTAGGGCAAAGCCAAGGTCCCGGCATACGATCGAATGCCTTCAATTTCATCGATCCATGTTCTATATTTCACCATATTACTTGTTTACTCTTACCTATTCCACTCTTACCTATTCCAGTCTTACCTATTCCACTCTTACCTATACACTTGGAATCCTAGACCTAGTGTGAACGTTGTCGCTAAACGAAGCGTCAGTACAATTAGAACGGTTCACACGTTGGCCGTTGTCATCTCGTTCGTGGCAGTCCGTAATGTTTAGTTTATCAATAAAATGGTAAAATGTTACGGATATTAACATTTACGAACCCGTTATAACTTCCTAGTGAATAGTTAACTATATTTTAAGAATGCATGTACCGCGTAGTACGGAGCAAACATCGGTAAATGATACACCCACCCAGAATACATGTTTCCACGAAAAAACAAGTTAAAATGTGTTATAGTTTAGTATCCAGATAGCTAGCAATGTTTACAATTATAACACATACCACTTACTCACCAGATGGCGATACTAACCACCATCCTGTACATGTTTTGTACTAACCTCGATTACCCAGGCTCCGCCCTGTGGCGCCACCGTTTGTCTCACACATATTCGCATGCATGCAGAGTGGGGTACTCATTGTGACGGAAATTGCGTATACGCCTAGATCTTGGGCGCTTACATAATACTCTCAGAGTGTGGCAAGACATAGCTCAATATGCAACAAGGACAATCTGATTAAATGTGTGCCTGTAGGTAAATGTATCGTACCCGGCTATACGTTTGCTATGACCAGTACTGTGCACAAAGCCTCACATCATCACTGCAGCAGCACAATTATGCCCGATCATGTCAAGCAAGGCTTGTTGAAGTCAATAGACAGCATATAGCTTATAAACCACAGGAGTTAGTATCTATGTTGGCCAACAATACGGGTTTCTAAGCCTTTTCTGTGAGACATGGAGCGAGGAAAGTGAAAATAGCACCAATATACATGTGTTTTAATCGTTTGTATCTGGGCACTGGCTTCAAGGAAGAAACTACAAGTGTGTGAGTTACTCAGGATTCATTGACAGTTCTGCCCAACCTGCCCACTCGACAAGAGGCTGACACCAAAGTAATTGTTCACTCCACGTGCCGTGTCCAGAATGAAGACCACAGCCTGTGGTTGTACAGAAGGTTGCAAAAGAAACTGCAAAGAATAACATCGCCTATTAATTTAGTTGACAGATATCGTTAAATAAGTGCAGCCGTGCGATGAGCAGTTTTTGACAACTGTGATAGTAGTGAAGATATTGGCCATTGTCAGAAACTGGCAGTACCTGGTTTCAACTGTCAACGTCCAGTAGGTTGTATTAATGACAATTAATAACGTAATTGAGATATACCTGTGTTGTAAGAACTTATCAGTCTTCATGGGAAGTAAACCTACTATAGTCGTTGTTGGCCGTGAAAGGCAGCATATGTTGCTTAAGAGCTGTTTATGTATGTCCAGTGGTTTGTTGGCAAGGTTGTCTACCCAGACTGTGAACCTAGATATAATATAGATATGATTTTTGGACACAAACCTTTAACATCACTTCGTGTCTACTCGTGTCCAAAAAGTGATTTTGGCCCCTATGTAACCCATGTTGCCTAGACGGCATCGTTTCTACTGTCTACTCCGAGTGTCACCAAAAAGTATACGCTTCGACGGTCGCGACAAATGTGGCATTTTCCCTAATGAATGCACATGATGTATCTGTATTAAACATTAACATCGACCAGAAGGTGTTGGAACTGCCGGTGGTTTAAACCACGAGCGCGAACTTAGTGGTGTTCACTATGACGCCCATTGCGTTTGCAGTTTCCCCGGTTTGCCACACAGGCTTTCCTAGTGAATGAAGTGGGCCCCAAAGAACTTAACACTGACATCTGCATCGGCTCGAATCTTTTCCCGTCAGTGAGACAATTCCGTTGAATCCATCCATGGGAGGTACACATGCATATGTTGTCATACCGTACAATATTAACATGTATACACAGCTATGTTCAATCATTGGCTTTGCCTATGTCAGAGCAGATTGGTATAATCTTAAAGTATGTAGAAGATTCTGTTATGCAAGTATAATTTAAGTATAATTTATTTTAGCATGATATGTTTGTATCTTCTAAATGATAAAAGGGTAACCAATTCGAACTGTATTATTAAAAAAAAAACAATTAAATAATGTTGTGGGAATATCGAGTTTATAGTTTAATTCCAACGATTGAATAATGTGTCTTATGGAATGGCAAACTGGGAACAATATATTAAACAACTTTAAAATAAATAACCGTTTGTGATATGATTACAATGCACATCGTATAAAGCATGCACGTGTGCGCGAGTGCGTTCGTGCAAGTATGTACGTACGTATGTATACATACATACATACATACATGCATACATACATACACAGGTACGTATGTATGTATGTGGATATGAGTATATGTGTTTGCATGTTTAGGTACGTGGGTGTGTCATACGATAGTTGCTTGGCAGTAAGTAACGTAATTACTAACATGATCATATTTCGGCTATTTTCTGGCGTTGCCAGTTCCACGGTAATTTACAAGGTAACTATACATATGATGACATGTCTGGAGTGAGAACGCCTTTAACAATATACTTCAGCGGCGATGTCTGCCATTAGTGGGACTGGTGCGTCCCTCGGTATCTCCTGTGTTAATGAAATGCTTACAATTGCTCGTATCAAATGACGTAACACACAGCAAACCAAGACAATAATGCGCCTCTGTAATTACTTACTGCGGAAGTAATTTCGTGACAACAACATCAAGGTCGCATGGGATGTCGCACTGGCAGAGTTTGCAGCAATGATAATGAGGAGAACTGTAACCACAGAAAAGTCGCATACGGAGAGTCACCTTCCAACGAAGATAGACGTTAGCTGTGAAACTGATATCGATGCCATTTATTCGCTGCTACAGGAGTTCTGTGGCACCAACGACGCACGTGAGTTTTTTGTTTGATCCCCGTGTGTGTCGTATATATGTGGTCAACGCCAAAACAGGAACTGAACTATTAATCGCAGGCGGACGTCGAAATCAACATCAATGAAACGGAGATACACTTGCCCTTTTTCGTCGGATTTCGACTTGACGCAGTCTATTACTTATTAGTTTGTCCGATCATTTCAAAACTAAATAACACATTTACACAAACGAGCCAGCATGTCGTAGTCGATACTACTTATGGCCAATGTTTGATTTTTCGCGAAATGGTTTTAGAACGAAACCAGCACAAACATAGAATTGAGGAAAGAACTTTAAGTGTAATATTGAGGAAGGAATTTTAAGTATAATATTAAGGAAGGAACTTTAAATGTAACATTAAGGGAAGGAACTTTCAGGGACGTTAAGTGTAATATTGCGGAACGAACTTTAAATGAAATGAAACAGGTGATTCTTAATTTTATAGTTGAAATGTTATTATATACACAGCATAATGTAGAATATGATAATCAGTTGTAATTATATATCAACTGTGTAAACGAGCGGATACTAGACAAAACCAGTGCTAACACTATGTAAACGAACGGATACTAGACAAAACCAGTGCTAACACTATGTAAACGAGCGGATACTAGACACAACCAATACTAACACTATGTAAACGAGCGGATACTACACACAACCAGTGCTAACACTGTGTAAACGAGCGGATACTAGACACAACCAGTGCTAACACTGTGTAAACGAGCGGATACTAGACACAACCAGTGCTAACACTGTGTAAACGAGCGGATACTAGACACAACCAGTGCTAACACTATGTAAACGAGCGGATACTAGACACAACCAGTGCTAACACTGTGTAAACGAGCGGATACTAGACACAACCAGTGCTAACACTATGTAAACGAGCGGATACTAGACACAACCAGTGCTACCACTGTGTAAACGAGCGGATACTAGACACAACCAGTGCTAACACTATGTAAACGAGCGGATACTAGACACAACCAGTGCTAACACTATGTAAACGAGCGGATACTAGACACAACCAGTGCTAACACTGTGTAAACGAGCGGATACTAGACACAACCAGTGCTAACACTATGTAAACGAGCGGATACTAGACACAACCAGTGCTACCACTGTGTAAACGAGCGGATACTAGACACAACCAGTACTAACACTGTGTAAACGAGCGGATACTAGACACAACCAGTGCTAACACTATGTAAACGAGCGGATACTAGACACAACCAGTGCTAACACTGTGTAAACGAGCGGATACTAGACACAACCAGTGCTAACACTGTGTAAACGAGCGGATACTAGATACAACCAGTGCTAACACTGTGTAAACGAGCGGATACTAGACACAACCAGTGCTAACACTGTGAAAACGAGCGGATACTAGACACAACCAGTACTAACACTGTGTACACGAGCGGATACTAGACAGAACCAGTGCTAACACTATGTAAACGAGCGGATACTAGACACAACCAGTGCTAACACTGTGTAAACGAGCGGATACTAGACACAACCAATACTAACACTATGTAAACGAGCAGATACTAGACACAACCAGTGCTAACACTGTGTAAACGAGCGGATACTAGATACAACCAGTGCTAACACTATGTAAACGAGCGGATACTAGACACAACCAGTGCTAACACTGTGTAAACGAGCGGATACTAGACACAACCAGTGCTAACACTGTGTAAACGAGCGGATACTAGACACAACCGGTACTAACACTATGTAAACGAGCGGATACTAGACACAACCAGTGCTAACACTGTGTAAACGAGCGGATACTAGACACAACCAGTGCTAACACTATGTAAACGAGCGGATACTAGACACAACCAGTGCTAACTTCCGGACAAGACGTTCAATGACAGCATTCCTCGTAGAGTAGACAAGTTAACCCTTACCCAATCTTTACTTGCAAAAGAGATTAGTGACGGACACATGACATTAGATAATTTCAGCCATACGTTTTTTGCTCTGCGGATCCTTGGTTCCGTGACTTATAGTTATTGACTTCAGCTGAATTTGCCGATCACCCGTTCTCCATAGGTTTCTTGGAGTAGAATGGTATCCATTAGTGAATACGTTAGTTTAGATATTATTTCAACTATGACATGTTTCAGGTTTACTCGCTATCATTTAACATAACAGGGACATACTAGTAATTTTACTGTAATTATATGTTGATGAATGAGGGGACACCTGCGTTGGTAGAAACATCACTCAGGCATGGCATGGTTGAAGGCCAAGAAAAACTCTAGCGTTTAATGGGCAACTTCATTGCTTCAAACTTACAGCTGATGCAGCATTACGTACGTTAAGTGTTGAGATTCGTTCTGAGCATGAAACTGGCTGTGTTTCATACTGTCTATTTTAATGACAGCAATTTTTGAATTAATGTATAACCGTGTTCAAAAGTTGGTGCGTACGCTGCCATTTTCCATGGTGATAGGAAACAATGTAACGACAAGATCTCATTAATTCTCGCACACATGGAGGAAGTACAGTGTCTTTATGTTAAGCACTACGTTTATGGATTCCAGTGAGAACACTGCCCACACATTCAGGCGTATGGTGCCACACGATTCAACATCTATATATTAACACGCTAACTTTGGGGGCGGTCTGGCAGTATCTTCTCTCAGGCGGTGACATCGACTCGCCTCTTTCTAAGTTCCTTCGTCTCCTTGCACCAATGGCCTCTGATCTACCAACTGCCGATGTATTGAAAAACGCAAAGGCAGTTATTTTGAGTTATTTACTATCATGCTTTTGTACCAGTCGGACAAAGATGGAAACAGTGGACGAATTGTGACCGTGAGCCACTCTCCAGAGGGCGCAACCGTGACGCTACTATAAGTATATTTCGTTGCTACTCACAGAAGGTGTAAAGAATAGGTGCGAGCTTTCTGGTAGCTGGTTGGTCATTATTAAAGAAATTGCCCGCCAAGACAAAAACGTTCTGCAGACAATGGCATGTGAAATGCTTCAACGGTCGTGGTGCCGCTAGTGGCAAACTCATTAACTATTTGGCACATTTTCATGACCCCCCCGCGTCGCTACGACAGCTTCTCGACTAATAGACGCGGCGTTGTGAATCTAAGAAAACATTGTTTCTGTTTGACGCAGTTTCTTCGTAGGCAGGTTTTTTCTGATTTGTTCTTTCACACTGAGCCAATTCCACAAAAGACAGTCGTTATTGCCGTGCAAAGCCACTGCGAACTTTATGGACGCAGAATCACCTTAGTACCTGCTGACATGCGCACACGCTCAAATCACCCTTGCAAACACAAGAGAACCAACACAGAGGAACACAGAAGCTAATTCTTCCCCAGGACTTTAACTATTAGGAACATCCAGATCACGGAGGCGCAGTTGTTTGAGGCTTTATAAGAACGCCTCTAAAGCGTCAAGCTAATAGAGTAGTTAACAAACCAGCGGCGAGATACCCAGTTGGTGTTTGCCGATTAAGATTTAACAAGATTTAACAAGATTGCCATCTCGAACAACAACTTCCAGATGGCAAGTGGACAAGGAAGCCATTGGCTTATCGAGAGTCCAACAATTTTCTCATCTATATGTAGCCCGCCCTTATCAGATATCTGTCAATTCTATTTTTAAACATATTCACACTACTAGCATTAACACAATCATTTGGCAGTTTGTTCCATTCATTTATCACCCTCTGTGAGAATGAGTACTTTCTCATGTCCAACCTACACTGCTCCTTAACTAATGCTGCTTTGTGTCCTCTGGTTCTACTGCCTTCTTTAAGTTTGAAGAACATATTCCTATCAACATCCTCATAACCGTTCACTATTTTAAACACTTCTATTTGGTCTCCTCTTAGTCTCCTGGTCTCTAGTGTTGTCAAACCACATTGTAATAAGCGACTTTCGTAACTAAGGTCTCTTAATTCTGGAATCATCTTAGTTCCTCTTCGTTGTATTCTTTCTAGCTTATCTATGTCTTTTTTACGACATGGCCTCCGTGCTTGAATACAATATTCCAAATGTGGTCTAAATATTGCTTTGTACAGGGGTACAATTAGATGTTTCTCCTTATACGTGATAGTTCTCCTAATTAGCCCTAGAATTTGATTTCCTTTCGAAGCAGCAATCCCACATTGCTCTGAAACTTTCATGTCAGCATTAAATGTTACTCCTAAATCCTTTTCTTGTGTGGATCTACCTAGTACAGCATCCCCCATTTTATATTCCTCGTCCATATTTCCATGTCCTATGTGTATACATTTACACTTCCCAAAATTGAATAACATTTGCCATTTTTCTGACCATTTAACAAATTTTTCTAGATCATCCTGTAAACTTTGTTTGTTTATCTGTATCATTAGTAACCTTTCTGAATACTTTTGTGTCATCTGCAAATTTGAGTACTTTGCTAGATATGTCATCCTCCAAATCATTTATATATATTAAAAACAGTATAGGGCCTAACACTGATCCTTGTGGTACCCCACTCAAAACAGATTTCCAGTTTGAAATCTTACCATCTACTATTACTCTCTGTCTTCTGTGTGTAAGCCACTTTTCTATCCAGTTGATTACATCATTGCCTATACCATGGGCTTTTAGTTTAAGTAACAATCTTTGATGTGGCACTTTATCGAAAGCTTTCTGAAAATCTAAGTAGACTACATCCACTGGTGACCCGTGATCTACCCACTTTGTAATTTCTTCTAAAAAACATAAGAGATTGGTTAGACATGACCTTGCTTTTAGGAATCCATGTTGAGATGTATTTATTAATTTATGTTTTATGAGGAATTCCACCATGTGGTCTCTAATTAATGTTTCGAGTAATTTACATACAACTAATGTTAAACTCACTGGTCTGTAATTTGCTGGCTTCTTCCTCGATGCCTTCTTAAACTGCGGCGTAATGTTTGCTTCTTTCCATTCTGAAGGAGCTATTCCTTCTTCTAGTGACAAGTTAAATAAGTTTGCCTGTGGTGTACTAATTTGATCAACAATTTCCTTTAGCAGTTTTGGTGGTATCCCATCAACTCCAGGTGATTTATTATCTTTCATCTTCTTAATTTTCTTTGCTATCATTTCAGGAGTTACAAATAACTGCCCTAAATATTCTGATGTATTGCCCTCAAATTTAGTCAATGGAACTGGAAGTGAGCTGATATCTTCTGTGGTAAAAACTGAGCTGAAATACTCATTCAGGACCTCTGCCATTTGGAACCCATCTGAAATTATGTTTTCACTGTTGTTTTCCAGTGGCCCGACCTTATCTCGAACTTTCTGTTTACTCCTTACATAAGCATAGAAACTCTTGCTGTCATTTTTTATATTACCTACCCATTTTTTTTCAAAGGTTCTTTTAGATTTTCTAATTTCAGTTGTAGCTAGTTTAAGTGCCTCTTTGTAGTTGGTGTAGTCTTCTACATTTCCAGTGTGTTTATAGACCTTCCACAGCATCTGTTTGTGAGCAATTTTTCTAATAGCTTCTTTTGACAGGTGTTTTTTCCTGGATCTTTTCCCTTGTTTTCTTAATGGAATAAATTTCTCAATAATGCCCTCAATCTCATATTTTAAACAAGTCCAGCATTCTGTTGCTGTCTTGTTATTCAGCAAGTTATTCAAATCTATATTTGCTAGATATGTTCTCATCACTTTATATTTGCCTTTGTTGAAGTTCCTCCTCCATTGTTTTTATATGTATTCCCTGTTTTTACTTTTATATTAAAATGGATTTGGTTATGGTCACTTGAACCCAAAGGTTCGTGTACTTTAACATTGTCAACTAATTCATTTTGAGAAGACAAAATTAAATCTAACACATTCCCACCTCTGGTTGGTTCCAAGACATGTTGAGTAAGGAAACAATCCTGTGTTAGAAGTAGAAACTGATGGTCGTCACCTCCAGCACTCTCTAATGATTCCCATTGTATATGGCCATGGTTAAAATCACCCATTATAACACATTCTCTCTTACTCACCTCCCTTATCGCCTTTTGTAATTTTACATCTTCCTCTTGTCCTATGTTAGGACTACGATAAACTACTCCTATTGTTAATGTTGAGTTCCTTGTAACTATGTTACACTAAATTGCTTCCACACTATCTGCCTCACTTTTCAGTGTAATTTCATATGCTTGGATAGATTCTTTAATGTACAAAATTACTCCACCTCCCCTTCTTTCTCGTCTGTCCTTCCTAAACATTACATAGCCTGTCAGTGCTAACTCAGCATCTACTATATCTTCATTTGCCCATGATTCTGTGATGCCTATTACATGAGGATCAATATCTGCTACCATAATGTCGAACTCACTTTTTTTATTTAGTATGCTCCTGTCATTTAAGCATACGCATTTAAGTTCATTGTCTGAAATTATTGGTGAACATTTCTTTGGATGTGTATTTGTAGTAGTACTCCTATGAGTTTTCTCTGTCAGTTCCCCCTGCGCATCTACTTTTTTATTTAGTATGCTCCTGGCATTTAAGCATACGCATTTAAGTTCATTGTCTGAAATTATTGGTGAACATTTCTTTGGATGTGTATTTGTAGTAGTACTCCTATGAGTTTTCTCTGTCAGTTCCCCCTGCGCATCTACTTTTTTTATTTAGTATGCTCCTGGCATTTAAGCATACGCATTTAAGTTCATTGTCTGAAATTATTGGTGAACATTTCTTTGGATGTGTATTTGTAGTAGTACTCCTATGAGTTTTCTCTGTCAGTTCCCCCTGCGCATCTAGTTTAAATAATCTATGGTACCTGTGCCCTCGTCGACAACTCTGACAAACTCACACGCAAGAACTGCAGCGCCCTACCCTGTCAGATGAAGTCCATCTCTCATGAAAAAGTCACCTCTTCCCACAAAGTTTAACCACATGTCTACGAAGCCTACTCCCTCCTCCATACATACCTTCTGTACCTGTGTGTTGATCGCCATCCTTCTACAGTTCATATATTCCTCACCCCTGCCTCCCATTATTGGTAATATCCCCGACAATACGATCTGCCCAACTCGTGCCTCTCTAAGTGTCTTGACCAACCTCCTGTACTTACCAATGATGGCTGACGTTCCCTCCTTATCTGCATTGTTTGTTCCCACATGCACGAGAACAGCACCTCCCGTGCCACCACCCATGACCTGTCCTGCCTTCTCTGCTATATCCTCTACTTTTGCCCCTGGTAGGCATACTGTTATGTCATCTCCTCTATTTACAATTTTATCCACTTTCCTAATGATGGAATCCCCCATAAATACCCGGGCTCTCCTCGCTTTCCCCTGTGATACTACATCAGCAAAGCTCCTTTCCTGTTGCACACTACTAGTATGCCCCCTTTCTCTCATATCATCAACATTTACTGTCTTACCACCTGGCAATCCCTCTCCACTCACCCGCTTACCTCTCTTTTGTTGCATTCTTTGCCTTGTGTCATCTTTCTTCTTCTTGCCAGCTTTCTCCCTCACATTGCCACTGCTCTCCTTGTTCTCCTCGGTCTCATCACCTCTGCTCTCCTCGGTCTCACCACCTCTGCTCTCCTCGGTCTCACCACCTCTGCTCTCCTCGGTCTCACCACATCTGCTCTCATCATTCTCATCACCTCTGTTCACTTCTGTCTCACCCTGCCCTGTCATCATCAAAATCATACGCCTTAGCTAAATCACCTGCTCCTGCAGATATTTCACTGTCTTACACCCCCTACACACGAAATGGAAATCATCCGCCTGCACCTCCGCCCACGAATTTACACAACCAGACTTTGCAAAGTCTATCCATCTGTCGCAGCTAGAACATATCAAATTACGTTTTGCCTTTACTTGGCGTTTGCACGGCGCCATGTTAGAAATTAAATTTGTATTTGTTTATAATCCGTTTATAATCAATTTATACTAGGTAGTCTTCACAAAGAGTGTTTTTGTGTTGTAATACACTTTATAGTATGTTACTTATGTCTTAATTAAATTTATAGCTATTGCCTTGCAAATTACTTTCTATGTAACAGCTGACTAACAAAACGTAATATCGCTCGCGCTAACGAAATTTCAGTGACCTTATTTAAATAACACTGAATTACTACCTACGGCTAACTTTTAAACAATAAATGTTGCTAAAACAAAATATTCAGGTTTTCAATATTTAATATGTACTAAATTATTTACAATAATATTATGTCTCGTATTATGTACCCAATCAATTGAAAACAACAACCCTTAATTATCGCTCGCGCTACCGAGTCCTCGGAGACCTACGATATAAACTACCCTAAATTACTTCTATAGCTAAATTTTAACAGTAACTATTGACTAAACAAGGACTTTAGCTTTAGACAAATATAAAATCCACCAAATTCAATCCCGTGTTCTCCTCAAGATTTCCCAAGATGCATTATTAAGAAACAGAAGAAACAGTTCTATGCATTCTGTAATATCAGACGTTCCTCCAAGCTGACATTGACCAACATTAATCACCACCAGGCGGTGTATGCCGTTCGTGCCCCGGAATGAGCTCTCGGTTTCACGACCGGTTGGTAGATTGACAACATGATACTGTGATAGCGGTGGCTCTGCGGTTAGAGCACCGGACTGTCAAACAATAGGTGCTAGTTCACCTGATGCCGTTTACTCAGTTTACTCAGCTATATAAATGAGTACCTTGCAATGTGTCGACAGTGGTAAAATAATTATTATCAGAACGAATAGCTTTCGCGCAGCAGTTGCATCGTGGCTGGTTTTATCAACAGAGCTGAAGTGGTGTTTGCGCGAACAGGTCTGCATGGGACAAATGTCATGTGCTCTGAGCTACACATGTTGGAAGGACGCGGTAGAAATTTAACGTTTTACTTATCTTTGGTGCTTGGTTCCGAGAATGTTGTATGAATCGGAATATGCTGTGTGATATGGGCATGCTTGCCCTGTCTGTCCGACAGGATAAATACTTCCTTTCACAAATAGACTGGCGTCACTTGCATTACCTACGATGATATCATCTGCTCTATTTTATGGAGCGCGTACCGATAACGCGCAGCTAAATTATGAGTGCGTTTACACGAGCGATGTGTCCAGTCACAAGCATATATTGTTACACACAAATCGCTTTCCTATATTAAAACGTTTTTGAGCTTGCCCTATGCCTGTCCTCGTGGGGCCTGGTGGCTCATAAAGCTGCTGTGTGCATTCTCCAGTTCGTTCCTGTTTGGCTTTACTCCATGTCTTCCACCACAGTTACTGTCTTTCTATTTTTACAGTCTTGGCAGACCAACTTTCCGTTTGCTTCATGTGTCCGTGTTAGAGCTATTGGCATTTAAATATTTATGTCATGCTTGAAAATAGCGGCGTTACCAAATCGCACTACATTACAGCAAGCATGTCGCCTCGTGATTTCATTATGTTATGTCAATCCAATGGTTAGTTATCTAGTCATGCTAGGAATTTTTTTATTTCCCCGAGGTTGCTCGATAATTAAAGCCCCTTTTTCGCCTTGATGTCTATAATGTCTGTAACATGTATTCGACACCAAGGAAGACCAGGAATCATAATAAGCATAACGATGTTTAACTGAATCTGTTTCAGAATAACCATCCACATCGCAATTAGTTGTGCACACTGGCGCACTAAACCGCGGAAAAAGCTCCATCCACAGTGCAATAGTGAAACTAATATGTCAAAATGTAGCAAAAACTGCACTCGTGGCTGCGATGTTGCCGACACGATACCCCCACGGGTCATTCTAACCGCCGTCGGCGTCGACTCACGTTGCAGATGTTATCGGTGCATCGCGTTGGTGGATAATGAGATACCTCGAGCAGTCGCCCCGCTGTCCTGGCAGGCCGGACTCGTGAGTACACAATGTCGCCCTGTCGAGGTTACGGACATATAGTTCGAATAACGTTGTGGTTTCATCTGACGACTGACGTACTGAACACAATACGAGGCGACGGCTACTTGTAATGTCTTCGGCTTCGCTAATCTAAACACTGGTGTTGTGGCTGTGTTGTCGCGATCATTGGTATCGTCGGACGCCAACGGCACTTTACGACAGCGACACGGTGGGTGCGTGCATGAAGCAGTTATGATCGCACCAAACTATAGTAGTTGCGTGAACGCGAGTGGCGCCAACGATCTCCCTATTCAACAAGGCGGCACGGTGTGGTCGGTGGAAGTGACGTCACGCATTGCGGCGATAGGTGTCATCATGGTGCTGACGTTCGTCGGAAACACAGCACTCCTCTGGTTCATCTTGCGTGAGCCGCGCATGCGCAGGAAACGCGTGAACATCTTCCTCATTAACCTGGCCATCAGTGACCTCATCATCTGCGTCGTTACTATGACAACTGAAGTCATCTTCCTGGCAGTCGGCGAATGGGTGTTCGGCTCATTCGCCTGTAAGCTTGTCGTCTACGCTCAAATGGTCAGCCTGGCTGGAGCCACATTCATGCTGACCGGCATGAGCATTGACCACTATCAGGTGATTACTCCTCTAGCATTGCCTTCTTCCGGTCGGTCGGTCGGTCGGTCGGTCGGTCGGTCGGTCGGTCGGTCGGTCGGTCGGTCGGTCGGTCGGTCGGTCGGTCGGTCGGTCGGTCGGTCGGTCGGTCGGTCGGTCGGTCGGTCGGTCGGTCGGTCGGTCGGTCGGTCGGTCGGTCGGTCGGTCGGTCGGTCGGTCGGTCGGTCGGTCGGTCGGTCGGTCGGTCGGTCGGTCGGTCGGTCGGTCGGTCGGTCGGTCGGTCGGTCGGTCGGTCGGTCGGTCGGTCGGTCGGTCGGTCGGTCGGTCGGTCGGTCGGTCGGTCGGTCGGTCGGTCGGTCGGTCGGTCGGTCGGTCGGTCGGTCGGTCGGTCGGTCGGTCGGTCCGGTCGGTCGGTCGGTCGGTCGGTCGGTCGGTCGGTCGGTCGGTCGGTCGGTCGGTCGGTCGGTCGGTCGGTCGGTCGGTCGGTCGGTCGGTCGGTCGGTCGGTCGGTCGGTCGGTCGGTCGGTCGGTCGGTCGGTCGGTCGGTCGGTCGGTCGGTCGGTCGGTCGGTCGGTCGGTCGGTCATAACATAAAAGGTTTTTAGGTACACTAAATAGTTGATTTATATTTCAGACGATTGCATTGTCAGATCATAAGCAACACTAAGCGTAACTTCTTGATTTCTTTCTATTTTGGGGTTAATTTTTTTACATTTATTTTTTGTATTTTGTCCGCAATCATCGTGTGCGCAACTAAGCAGTAAACATTCTGAAACGGAGCAAATGAAATCGCAATATCAGCTGCCTTCACGGAGACGTGAGTCTTTCAAACAACAACTCGAACGTAATATACAACTCACGTCTTTCCAATACCCCAGCCTAATGTAGCTTTCAGCGAGCCGACCATCGCATGGGGGCCCAGCAAGATGTTCCAACTGCACGTGTCTAGTAATGGACGTTCGCAAGACGAATTAGCTGCCACTTGTAGACAATTCAAATCCCAAAGCAGTTGATGTTTGCATGATTTCCAGCTGCGCGAAGAGTGTGTTATTATTTATTTAGTCTAAATGTATTTAGTAATGATGCATTTCTGGCATGTCAATGATGTATAATTTATCCGACCATCTTGTTTGGTTTAGAAAGTAACTACCGCTGCGCTTCGTTAGGCATTTCATCCAGATGCGCAAAGAAATATTACGTGTACACATCACGATTTTCAAAGACAAACAGAATAATACCGAATTGATAAACGACGCAGTACTGTAGAAGAATATGCTACATTAAGATTAGGCTACATTCCGTGCAGTCACACATCTGACTAATTCATAACACATCATATTTAATTTAGCTAAACGGCTACACTGTGGACGTCCTAGTGATTTCCTATGTAATGTAAACAAACCCTAAATTCCACTGAAGATAAATGAGAAAGAGAAAATAGCACCCGTTCGTCCCCTTCAGGAAATGACGTTACCGATCAACATGTTCTGATTTGAATTTAATTTAACTTGAAGTCAGAGATTTAAGTTACGATGTTGTGTCACAGATGATCGTGCAGTCGTTCAAGGCTTTGCAAGCGAAGCCGAAGATTTGGCGCAAGGTGGTCGTGGCGTGGGTGTGCGCCTTCCTACTCGCTTCCCCGCAGCTGTTCGTCTTCAAGGAGACGCAGCACGTGGCGCCCGATGGTCACGTGGTGCGCCTCTGTCTCAGTAAGGGCTACACCGCCCAATGGCAGAGGAAGACATACTTCACGTTCCTCACCGCCTACATCCTTATTGTTCCGCTCGGTGTCATGATCTTCTGTTACTTCGCCGTCACGCAAGTCGTGTGGAAGCCGTGTCAGATTCGACGGACGCGCTCCCGCAGCAACCCTGTCGTACGTAGTACATGTAGTAGTGGTGGTGGTGGTGGTGGTGGTGGCGGTGGCGGTGGCGGTGGCGGTGGCGGTGGCGGTGGCGGTGGCGGTGGCGGTGGCGGTGGCGGTGGCGGTGGCGGTGGCGGTGGCGGTGGCGGTGGCGGTGGCGGTGGCGGCGGCGGTGGCGGTGGCGGCGGCGGTGGCACTAGTACCACCTACTTTGTTTGTTTATTATATCACAACCACCCGCATACACACAAGCGGGCGCACACACACACACACACACACACACACACACACACACACACACACACACACACACACACACACACACACACACACACACACACACACACACACACACACACACACACACACACACACGCACACACACACACACACACACACATTCACACACTTTGGATTATGTTAAACGATTGACACGAGGTTATATCGACGCCTCGATGAGGCGATGGCTACGTCATTGGACAAGGTCAATACTTCAAAATATGTTTAGTTCTACATCGTTTAGACGGGACAATCAGGCCATCTGGGTCTTTTGGTTGGATGGCTATCTTGTTGAATCTTAAAATGTTGCAATCTGATCGCACGCGACAATATCGCCCTTGGTAAACCCAGTTTAAGTAAATATATACACTCTGGTTGGATAATAAAGCCATGCGATTAATACTTTTAATTAGTATAATTTCCGGAATTCCTGGTAGTAACGACATTTCGTTCGTTTCACATTCATCGTAATCGCCTCTATGTGATTGTAGCTGAACCGTGTTCTGGATGACCAGTCAGGCCAGAGAGGTTGGAAAGTCGACCTGCCTAGTCAGAAGCATTTAATGGCGTCCACTAGAAAGAATGTCTTCAAGATGACCGTCTTCGTCATCCTAGCCTTCGCTGGGTGCTGGACTCCTTATTTCGTCATCTCAATGATCCGCATCTACAGTGACTACCGCGTCCGACTGAAGTGGCCGCTGGTGCTGGCCGAGCTGGTCGGGTTACTGCACAGCGCCATCAATCCGGTCGTCTACGTCGCCTACAGTTCGACTGCAATAGGTCGCATCTTCCGCTCGGGCCGCTTCCGCAGGCGCCGTCGCTCGGCACGCGCCGACTCGCACATGGAGATCGCAACATTCCGTGCAACCAGCGCCTCCAACGCTCAGCTCAACGCCTCTGTTGTTCGGCGCAAAGGCAGTTGCGTCGGTTCTGTTCACTCGATCAACACTACGCAACATGGCTTTCCCGCTGATCTAGTCAACGTCGCCGGTTCATGTGATACGGAGTGTGCTCGTGACAGGGTGCTCTGTCAATTCAGGCATGTGACGTGCAACGTGCATAAGAGGACTACTAACAGTCCTTGTGTACGTGAGAGGAACAGTAACAGTTTGAGGGTCGGAGACCCCGGAATGGAACGGTTGAGGGACGTGAGAAGTCGAAGCAGACATGTCGTGGAACGAGTATCTACGATGTAGTCAGATTGGTTTTAATCATATTAAAATAGGACGTGTTATTCCTGCATCAATATAACAAGTAAGAAGAAACGGCGACAGACAACTACACATATTTACACAGAAACAACGAGGTAGAAGGAGAGATGTGCAATGAGATGGAAAGATAGTTAGGCAGGCACGTGACGGGTAAATACACACATACACAACTAGAAAGATAGCAAAGTAGACAGACACACATATCGACAGATACACATGCGGACGTATAGACATATCGGTAGACATATAAGTAGGCCAAACAGACATACATACACCTAGATAAATTGACAGAGGTATGTCTACGTCTAGCTAGATAGACAAACGGAATAAGGCCAATATGCCATTGCTCAATGCAATTAGTTCAGGTTAATTGTCTTATTAATCCTTAAAGATAATGTTAATCTAGGCCTGATTATTATATACTATTATCACTATATCTTAGTTAATGTTGTGTTTGCTTTGTGAAGCAAGCCTGCTGTGAACACGCTGTTTGTTTGTTGTTATACAAATGTGTTTATTAAAGTGCTAAACTTTAACAAAGGTGACGTGAGTGTCTGTATGCGAAATATTATTGCGTAATCATCTACACCCCGGCATGATCTTGCAATCGATACTGGACAACGTGTATATGTTACAGTCAATCTGCGTAGCCAGTCATTTCGCGTAATGACTGACATGTTTAGGCATTACGCGAAATGACTGTTTCACCCAGGCATTTCGCGAAATGACTGGGATTAAGGCACTGTTATTACACAGTTTGACTGGTGACCATTTCAGTCATACTGTGTAATAACAATTTGTGTATTTTTTTCATTATATATTGTTCCATACTTCTTCAGACATTCACATTACTCAAGTAAATAAACAAAATTAATAAATATTTGTTATATATTTGCAAATGGCAACATTTTGCTAATAATTGATCCCTCTGTGGGTACAATCCCTATCTGGGTACTAGATCCTCCCCCTAACTGTGTGATTGACATCTATCTCGCTGGTGTTCTCTGATTTGATGGACAGGTAATGGATGACCCAACCATTCTCCAACTGGGAATGCTAATTGCCTAACAATGGTGACTGTCTCAACTGGCTATTGTGCCTATAACAAGAACACAGTCAGTAGGTCTTAATCACTTGCCTCTTGGCAAAGCTATCACAATGGCACATGATAATTACGAAGTACAATTTAAGGAAGAAAAAAAGGTCTCAAATATGTAAAATCTAATTCCCAAAGTGGAATATTTCAATACTATAAAACAACTCAAACTTTCGGCAACTGATGAATCTTCGAAGACACGCCATGGATGCTACAATACTCAGCAAGTACCAATTTTTATTTGTAGTTTCTTATGCTGAACATTGTTTCTTGATTTTAAGTGTGAGAAATGTACCAGACATTTCATAATTTGAGGGGTAGATAGTAGTCCATTTAATCAATGCAAATATTCCAACCTATAATAAATGAGGTATGGGTGGAAATATAGTTGAATGCTCTTCGAAATGCGTCATAGCTAACATGTAATTATGCAGTAATGATATCATGCCAGAATTATGTTATAGAAATTATTCCACAGCCAGCCAGCCAGACAGGTGAAAACCTAGGGTATTTCTGCCACAACATTTTTAAGAAGCTTAATATCAGACACATGCAATTTTGGTGGCTCGCATAACATGATGTGGTTACATTTTGATTTGGTAATGGTAAAATTTCACACCTTCATTCATTGATCTGCACATTGAAGCCAGAGGTAATTCCCTTCAAAGATTTTCTCGGCCAGAAGCCCCAAGTTAATATCCACCACCACTGAGCTGCCCGAAGAAGTGAGAACGAACCATATGACATGCTAATAACTAATCAATCAATCAATCAACGTGAGTTTATTTGGTTACTCATTTACAATGATGTTACAGGTATGGTCATAAATAATTTGATTTAGTAACTCAGGAGATTCTCTGGAAACCCCAATTTCTGAAAATATCTGGCTAGGTAGATAAAAAAACAGCACGTTTGCCCACATCACTTGTCATTAACCAAGGGAAGCACGGTTTCAGTCATTACACGAAATGACTGCACCTCTTTTCCAGTCATTTCGCGTAATGACATTGACTGTAACAGATTGACTGTAACATATATAGCTTCGTGACGAGATTTCGTGCCGCGTGATCGTTATTTAGCAGAAATCTTCAGATTAGTTGTGTCCAGAATCGTGTGTTTGGATGCAATACGGGTGTAAACGTATATGTCTAACTTGAACCATGAGTAATATTGAACGTCGCCACATTTTGATGCATTCAAAAGAATTCGCGATGATACAATTGGCACAGCCATTTTGTCAGTTGACTGAAGTTGACCTATGAGTTGAATGTTTGATGCATTCAGTACGTGTGCGTGCGTACGTTTGCGTGTGCGTGTGCGTGCGTGCGTGCGTGCGTGCGTGCGTGCGTGTGCGTGTGAGTGTGCGTGTGGGTGTGGGTGTGGGTGTGGGTGTGGGTGTGGGTGTGGGTGTGGGTGTGCGTGTGCGTGTACGTGTGCGTGTACGTGTGCGTACCCAAGAACCCAACAGCAGAGAGACGGGAGTGGAAGAAGCATAAATGCAACAAAACAATGAACTTGTAAACAAGATTTAACAAGATTTGCCATCCAAGCCAAAGGCCCAGATGGCAAGTGGACAAGGAAGCCATTGGCTTATCGAGAGTCCAACAATGTTCACCTACTTATAACCCGCCCTCCTGATATATGTGTCAACCTTGTTTTTAAACATATTCACGCTGCTAGCAGTTCCAAAAGAACGGCTGCAGAGAGGACTGGGAAGCGTCGATTGTTCTCAGCCTAGCGGCACGAGGAGTTAGCACGAGTAAGTGATACAGTATGCAATTTCAGAAATAAATGGCTTTGATAATTAATTTTAAATGTATTTATATCTATCTCAATAGGATAACTCACGGTTTTTGAAACGTGTTTGACAGTGTCCAGTAGGCTGGACAATACTATGCAAACGCATTTATTACAACTGCACGGTACAACACTGTCGTATAATAAATAAGCATCGTATGATGTTAAATAGCTAGGTTCAGATGCATTACCCATGGTTAGCCAGGCTTGTAAATAATGAGTCTTCCAAAAATAGCTCCGGTGGTGCCTATAACTGCGGATTTCGTTAACAGCAAGCATTTATCCGAACATATTTTGTGAATTTTTTGTGTGTTAACTTTTGATTTTAGGTATTTTATATATCCACTTGTTACGCAAATATATTGCCTATTTATCGATAGTCCATTTATATTAGGGACCCAGACGGTTTATTTCGCGGGTTGTTTTGCATGCAATTTTGTTTTTTCACTGGTGCGCAGTTATGCTTTGCTGTATAAAACCAACCGAGACAGTCAGGTGACTGCCGAATCATCAACGAAAAGACAATTAGCATCTATTCACTGTAAACTATTATGAGAGTGTATGCTCAGTTAGTGGATCCGTTTTCGTTGGGAACAAAGGGATCATTTCCTTGAACTGTTACTGTAGCATATGATTTGGAAATGGCGAGGCGCTAATTGGCATATTGGATGCTATGTTGTTTTGTAGCAAGGAGGGGGTGGCTTGCGGTAACATTCTACATAGTCTCACCCGTGAACATGTTGCTCATTAGTAAGACACCTGAGAACGTTTTTCACAGAATATGCCAATAATGCATGGGCTATATCTTTCCACTGATTTCCGATGGACGGTGGCTGCCGGAAGAGACTGCAAGGCAACACTAGATACAGGCCATTTGATATGTGGAAGGCGGTCTAATAATGACTGCGTCAACCATAACGTTGTCGTTGATGTGAAACAAAGAAGGTGGAAATTACTTAGTCGTGTTCTCCGCGGGATCAGAAATAGCCTCCCACGTGCCAATATGATATGATATGGTCACCCCCTGCAAAAGAGGAAGAAGCATATCACCGGAGAACTGTAGAGGAAGAAGTGAAGCTGGCTGCGAAGATCTGGACTGAACTCAGCCCAGGTACATGAAGGCTGGAAGAGATTATTTAATTCAGAATAATAATAATAATGTTCAGCAAAAAGTACTATAATACCATTCATAAAGTGATAGATATGGACCCCACTGCACACAATAACAACCAGCTGTTGGATTGCAAAATGTCTCCGCCAATTATACGCCAGTTCTAATGGGGACCAATAGAAACATAAGAGAAAGAAGAGGAAGAAGAAACTGATGTTTGTGCTGTAGCATAATGTGTTCCTATCTTATCGATCCCGCAAAAGACTAACTCTCGACGAGTTGTTCAAGCCACCAACAGCTTTTTAGTGGAAGAAACTGACGTTGTGAGTTTTATGAGTGGGGTCTAGCGCAAATTGTAGTTTGGTCAGAAACACAAATCAATAATGTTGGTAAAAATTATATAAGAATATAACATCATAAATACGGTATAAGATCTGCACATCTTATTGCACGATGTCAGTCAGTTGAAGGACGCAATTTGGGTATGTTTCTAAATTGGGGATATTTGCTGGGTAGATTTCTAAGTTGGAGTGGGAAAGGAGCAACGTACTTTCCAAGCTGTCAGCTAAATATGGAAGAGCAACACGATACTGACAAGATTGAATCGTACGAACAGATGTGCCGGTACCGAACGAACAGGTGTGCCGGTACCGAACGAACAGGTGTGCCGGTACCGAACGAACAAGTGTGCCGATACCAAACGAACAGGTGTGCCGGTACCGAACGAACAGGTGTGCCGGTACCGAACGAACATGTGTGCCGGTACCGAACGAACAAGTGTGCCGGTACCGAACGAACAGTACGAACAGGTGTGCCGGTACCGAACGAACAGTACGAACAAGTATGCCGGTACCGAACGAACAGTACGAACAAGTGTGCCGGTACCGAACGAACAGGTGTGCTGGTACCGAACGAACAAGTGTGCCGATACCGAACGAACAGGTGTGCCGGTACCGAACGAACAGGTGTGCCGGTACCGAACGAACAAGTGTGCCGGTACCGAACGAACAAGTGTGCCGGTACCGAACGAACAAGTGTGCCGATACCGAACGAACACCTTTTCACTCCCCGGGTACAAGTCATTGACGACTCCTTTCCACCAGACACAGTTTTGCCTTGCGTTTCCATTTGTTTCCAACTACGTCCTTCTTTTGCTATATCAGTTTCCATTTCTCTGCGCCATGTGTTTTTCAGCTTCCCGTTTTCCTTTGCCCGAGAGTTCCATGTGAGCGCCTGTTTTGGTTTCCTGAGAGTATGGCCTATCCAGCTTCACTTCCTCCGTCTAACGTGATGTTCAATTGATTTGTTCTTTCTCATAGTGTTTCACCGCCAATTAATTCTGGTCACTATATCCTTAGAATTGTTTTTGAACATCTCATGTTAGAAACGACAACTGACAAAAACTTGCTACGTCAGAAGTTGAGTAGGGACCGAGGCAGGGCAACACTACAGATAATTGTATGTACATCAACGACAAGACTCAGTCGAAGGAGATGCCAAGTTGACTAAGATGTGAAAATGGTTTGGAATTTTCTGAACCCGCAAATGTTGTTTAACACATTTACTAGATGTATGCAAAAACGCCGAGTGCCGCAACATTACAGTGTCCGATACTGCGACAGGCGGTTGCAACTGAGTTACAGAGATTATGCTAATACGTTGTGATGGCTTATGCAGTTCATCAAGGTTTGATCTAATGGGCCCCATAGTCACGGGACACTCCTTCATTTTTTTATATTATCAAGTCATTCAATTATCAAAGGGACGGCCAGGCAATATTATCTCGGAGGCATTTAGGGCGTTTTATTTGTCAAAAACATCATATATTATTTAGATGTCCTCGTCATATCGTCGCCACAGGCGGACACATGGGCATTCCAGTGAATGGTCGACTTAAATTCTTTTACCACATAACGATTATGGGTTGTTCTTGTTTATCATCTTTTCTCCTGTTGCTCAGAACTATTTATTTATTAAGTTAAAAGCAGTCACGACAAGCAAATACCTGTGACAAAAATAGAAAGAAACAGCAACACTATCACAAGATATGGTCCCGATAAGGGAAACATATTTATTGTGATTGAATCACGTACTAAATATGCTATGGTTGCCTTTGATACAGGTGAAACGTCAGCTCTACCCGCCTTCACACAGAGAAAGGTTTGTACAGCACCTCACCTTTTTTAATCTGTTATAACGTTGGAATGGGAATAAATAAAATATGCGGTTTTTATTAAATGATTATGATCGTAACGCGCATCACCAGGGCATACATTTCCATTTACTTTTCTAAATGTCCTTTTTATGTAAAACTACCTTTTATTCCTGTTCAACAATGCTAACTAAATATTATTTTGTATTTTATGTTTTTGAGAATGTGTGGTGGTTTTCATATGATCGAATGTTTCAAAGTTGCCTGCAACTGGAAGTGTCAAAAATAAATATAATCCGTTGCACACATTCTGTCGATACTTCACACGTTTGTAGATATATATGTATGTATGTGTGCGTGTGTGTGTGTGTGTGTGTGTGTGTGCGTGTGCGTGTGCGTGTGCGTGTGCGTGTGCGTGTGCGTGTGCGTGTGAGTGTGCTGTGTGTGTGTGTGTGTGTGTGTGTGTGTTGTGTGTGTGTGTGTGTGTGTGTGTGTGTGTGTGTGTGTGTGTGTGTGTGTGTGTGTGTGTGTGTGTGTGTGTGTGTGTGTGTGTGTGTGTGTGTGTGTGTGTGTGTGTGTGTGTGTGTGTGTGTGTGTGTGTGTGTGTGTGTGTGTGTGTGTGTGTGTGTGTGTGTGTGTGTGTGTGTGTGTGTGTGTGTGTGTGTGTGTGTGTGTGTGTGTGTGTGTGTGTGTGTGTGTGTGTGTGTGTGTGTGTGTGTGTGTGTGTGTGTGTGTGTGTGTGTGTGTGTGTGTGTGTGTGTGTGTGTGTGTGTGTGTGTGTGTGTGTGTGTGTGTGTGTGTGTGTGTGTGTGTGTGTGTGTGTGCAACTGATTATATTTATTTTTGACAATTCCAGCCAGTTGCAGGCAACTTTGAAACATAATTATACAGTACAATCAACACCCAAAATGTTTGACTGGTCCATCATGTGGCGCCACTGTTATTGCTACGACACGCACTCTGGTAGCCTGGACTGTCAAAGCTCCGAGATGTGGCGCCACTGTCTGTCGTACAGACAACAGTCTGGAATCATAGTGTACGTTCCGTTGTGTCGGAAATTATATACACAGCTGTATCCAGTTTCTGGGTGAATGAATTAGATAAATTAGGCTCTCGTCCGGGGATTTGGCCAACTCATCGAATAAGAGTAAACTTGTATAAGTTTTAAGATGCATTCGAATACATTTAATTTTTTTATATTCACACAGAGTCTAGAATATCGATAGTGACGCGGATTGGCTGCTGGCGCTTCACGGGAGTGGTCACAGTGGGTAACAACGATACCACGCCTCTGAGGCCAGACTCTCTTCTCGGCGAGTTCACGAAGAAGTTCGCGAGATAAACGAGACGAGCATTCAGACTGGTGTCGGTGCTCTCGCCTGGACTATTTCTCCTTAAAGGCCCTCTCATTTCCCAGAGAACTCTGTGATCAATGTGCGTCATTTAGTTGAATGCAGGGCTACTTCAAGAACGTTGGACGTAGCACAAAGTAGCTGCGTTATACTGAACGACAGTGGTTTAAATTGCGCAGAATGTGTTTGGTTAAAGTACTCATTCACTTAATTATTATTGCAAACACCGGAACCATGTTACATAATGTTCAATTACAGCAATAGTACTGATCTCTCTCAAGCGTTGACTTATATACTTATACTCCTCTGCAGTCCAGTAATGGGCGGGTGTTGTTGCGTTGCGAGATGATGCGCATTATTGCAACAACAGCCGCGACATTAATCGTGTTTCGGCGATACTTCGGGTGTGTCCGGTCATGCGGCGAAATACTGCGCTAAAATAACACAGCGAAGGTGTTACGCTTTCCCACAACAAGACTGCTGCGCTAAAGGGAACGTACAACGAGTCCTAAAATAACACAGCGAAGATGTTGCGCTTTCCCACAACAAGACTGCTGCGCTAAAGGGAACGCACAACGAGTCCTAAAATAACACAGCGAAGATGTTGCGCTTTCCCACAACAGACTGCTGCGCTAAAGGGAACGCACAACGAGTCCTAAAATAACACAGCGAAGATGTTGCGCTTTCCCACAACAAGACTGCTGCGCTAAAGGGAACGCACAACGAGTCCTAAAATAATACAGCGAAGATGTTGCGCTTTCCCACAACAAGACTGCTGCGCTAAAGGGAACGTACAACGAGTCCCATTGGTTACCCGATACGGGGTTTCGTATAATTAATTAAAATCATCGCCTAATCGTGAATTGTCAACAATGTTAAGCCATGAAAGATGAAAATAGTAACAGGTTTTGCAGGGATATTATTTTAAAACAACTGAGACATCATAAATACTAATAAATTCAGTATAGCAGTGTCACAACCTCAGTGGCAATGTCTCGTGAAAGAGTCGGAGAGTGAGCCAATGAAAGAGGTTGTACTTTCCCTTTAGTACGGTTGGTGGAGCACTGTGCGTAGTCAAGCCTCAGTATCACGGGTTGCATCTACACCTTTTATTGTTCGAACTCGCAGGAACGTTGACGGCGCTCCATTAACTACACAATTGTCATGAGCAGCTATTTTAACAACATGTTTTACCAGTGTTAGATCTTCTGACACGTTCGGGCTTTGTGACCTCGATTAATGATTACCATCACGATCAAACTACCATTGCGACTGCGATCACGTTTGGTTTTGAGCATGTTTACAGAGAATACCTTTGATTTCAAGTCACGCCAACAAGAGTTGCTACTATAATCGATATTTCAAGACCTACCAGTAGTACCATCATGGATAAATGTAGACATAAATTCAAAGACAGGTAATTATACATGTTGACTGTAACTACATGGATTTTCACCCGGTGACGCCAGAAACTTTCTTCTTGAACAAAGCTCTCGTGGTTTACTTTGTCATGCAAGTAGCTGATGTATAATTACATCACCATTACTGCCTTGAGCACTGTACGACTAGTTTGTGCTGGACTGGTAAGTCAGGATATACAATGTACAATAACCAGTAAACATTATCGTAGTAGAATGTTGCTAACACCGCCTCGTGTCAAAAAGCCGTGCGCCTTGACAGTTAAAAACGCTCTATCACGGAGACAACGAGCGACATCTTCCACTCAACACTGCCCACTGACTTCTAACCCGAACCAGTTCAAATCTTTCGGAAAATGTTACAATCTCGTTGACGCACTCTTTCGCCGGGACTACTTGTCACCAAACCCCCTCTTACTCGCGTGTCGACTGCTCAGCGCGAAGTCTCTGTCGAGGCTGTGACGCAGCAGTTTACCCATCAGCGCGTAATCGGCCAGCCTACTGTAGCCACCTCCGTAGTAGTAAGGAACGAAACCGGCCGAACGCTTGGTGCTTGCCAATCGATTGCCGCCATCAAATCCTTCTTTATCGCCCAGTTCCGGCCGCCCTAAGTACGACCGGATGACGTCTAACCGCAGCGCCTCGCCTACTCCCCTCTTGTCCCCAAATCCTCGCTTGTCGCCAAAACCCCGTTTATCCCCAAATCCGCGTTTGTCACCAAATCCACGTTTATCGTCAAAGCTACGTCTGTCTTCGTTTCCCGGGATGTAAGGTAGTCCCAGCTTGTCGGCGAGATCCCGCTTGGTAGCCGCGAACGATGGAATCGAATTGTCGAGCATCCTCCGTTCTCGCGGGTCCTCGTCTGGCTGAGGGAGTTGTCGTGATGCGCTTGCCCCACACAGGAGCACGAGCGCTGCGATCACCAGGTTCTGGTGGGTTGTCATAGTAACCATGTCATGTAGCGCCATCTGGCATTCGTGAATGTCTTTCGGGTACTTATGTGTAGTCAGCTGATAAACTGTAAAAAGAAAACGAAAGTTCATAAAAGTTACCTGCCAACGCAAACCAATTCCTTTGAGAAACGGAAGACTAATGCGTTAGTTTGCAAACATATCTTAGTCGTATTACATTATATTTGACACTTTTTAACAACCTGCTGCTGTTTCAGAATGCAGTGCCTGATAGTCGCCTACTTGTCTAATGTTGTGTATGATCTAATATGATATGTGGGCATCTCAATGGCGAGGTTTGTGATTTTGACATATTGGCTCTTTGACCGTGATGATCCAGTTTGAGGCAGATTTAAAAACGCATCTAGGTATTTTGCAGACTTGCCGAGTCGAGTCGTAGGGGCTGACTCGAGTCGTAGGGGCTGACTCGGGCTGACTCGAGTCGTAGGGGCTGAATCGTGACGTAGGGACTGACTCGAGTCGTAGGGGCTGACTCGAGTCGTAGGGACTGACTCGAGTCGTAGGGGCTGACTCGAGTCGTAGGGGCTGACTCGGGTCGCCCGTTTTCACGACTTAATATTCAGAGAGCAGAATTGGGGTCAATTATATTATATTAATTCCGATTCTATTCCACACCAATTACAAACGCCAACTGTAATTGCAATTTCACCCCAAAAATTAAAATTACAATTATCAATTCCATGTCGAAATAAAAGTATGTGAATAGAGCAATCATAGGCATATCAACTCCAAAAATAACATTTACCTTATAGCACCTTTATTTAATTTCTGCATATTATAGTACACAATAAAACAGTATATAATACACGCAACATATTATATTGTATTGATTATGTGTAGTGAATATTTGGACATATTGGGGTACAACACATTATTAATGGAACTTTATGCTTTGGTCAGGCATACATACAGGCGACTATGTTTAACATGTGATAAGGCTGACACTACTTTTGTTGTCCACAAAACAAAACAAACACTGTGCCTCCAAACTAGAGAAATGTTCTAATCGACTGCAAGCTCCAAATAAGTACCAAATGCGATTTAAAATAGCAAAACATAAACCCATGTATGATATGTTATCATCCGGACCCTTACCCAACGCCCCTTGGTGAGGGACATCGTTGTCACACGTGTTGTCGCTCATTGATGGACACCTGGCAACTCATTGAATGTGCATGGAAATATTTGCGCATATAATGTGTTGCACTGATGGTATCTGACGATATCGATGATTGTGTACAATATCGTGATTTTTGGTTTGAGCTGACACACAGTGATAATTGCTTACAACCACGGAGAGAATGACAGTACACATTAATGCTGTCGCTGATAAGAGTTAATTTGTAAGAACTCGCCACTAAGCGCCACGCCCACGACATTGTTCAACAGAGACGCTAACACAGCGTGATGTAGCTCTTTAATAAGCCCGCTTGAAATATCAGTATTGTCCATTACTGGTCGTGAAAATTAGAGAGTCTAGTATATGACTGTCATTACCCAGGACTTCCCGCCTCCATTTGTATTTACATGTCGATAGATGACTAGTTAATCCAAAACAAGTACCGACTCTTGAAAACAGCGGTGGCAAGTATGTTTGGGTATTTTAGCCACATTGCAAGGAAGAAGGGCTTAGAACGTTTGATGTTAGAAGGTATGGTGTATGGCAAAAGATCTAGCAGACTGCATAAAATGCGATGGGTTGACGAGGTCACGAGAAGGACATGGTTGAATGCTACAGAAGTCGCTCAGAACCGGGAAGAGCTTTGGTCAACAAGGACGCCATCATCACGACCCCTCAGTTAGCCTGAGCTAGCGTACCGACAGAGTAGGAGATGACTGTGTCAAATGCTATATCTTAATGGTGGGTTCAAAGTGACCGAGTGACCGAGACCGATGGTGTCGAATGGTATAAATGCTATATCTTAATGGTGGGTTCAAAGTGACCGAGTGACCGAGACCGAGGGTGTCGAATGCTATATCTTAATGGTGGATTCAAAGTGACCGCGTGACCGAGACCGATGGTGTAGCATGGTATAAATATTCTATACACACCGCGTAAATAACATGCAACTCGCAAACAATTCACGAGAGCTCTACGGCGAAACGACAGCTTCGATGTATACGATTTTCACTAAGACCGAACCTGAAAATGTCACAACCTTGGATTCGGTATTTGCCGCGATTCCAACTTTAGGGGAGAGTCAGTCGAGGGGACCATGTTGTTATATTTCCATGTTCGCATATATTCATATTGGAAATCCAAACAGTTATTTTTTCTGATATACCCAATATGACAGTTTATACTCGCATGACGTATCTGAGATGTTCCATGAAATGAAGGTTTGCTCTCTTGACCACTATGTGGTTAATCACCCTGGACACTAGGTGGTCAATCACCCTGGACGCTAGGTAAGCCCATTCGTCTATGTTCATGCGGAAGGGTTCGTATTTTAATCTTCTAATATGATTTTTACAATAACTCGCACAGCTTGGTGTCTCATATTATCTCCAAGTACCCGCATTTATATAGACCTTTCACCGTCCATGCGCACCTAAGCCACACCATGTTTTCTACACATTGGTTTGACTACTATCATCACAACCTGGCTTCCTATCGATTCGTATTTAAACTGTCAACTCCTTAATACATACTGTGCTCTATATACACAACAGACAACACATATTCCTAGGCAGCTCAGATAGTATATCACAACAATTTTGTGTTTTAAAACTAAGGTTAACTTGGAAAAAAGAGTTTTCAATTAAAATGTAGCTTACTTACTCAATTATCCTCTTCGTACCTTAGTTGGTGCGCAAGGCCAATTAGTAACTTCCGACATTTCAGACGTTCTTTAGCCGTGTGTCTGTAACCCTCCAAGAACTCCACCCCAGTTGAGCATAAAAAACACCTATTTTGCAGTACTTGTATCTTAACCTAAGTCCTCGGCGCTCCCTCGTCGCTCCCTCGGCTCTCCCTCGACACTCCCTCGGCGCTCCCTCGGCGCTCCCTCGACGCTCCCTCGGCGCTCCCTCGGCTCTTCCTCGACACTCCCTCGGCGCTCCCTCGGCGCTCCCTCGGCGCTCCCTCGGCGCTCCCTCGACGCTCCCTCGGCGCTCCCTCGGCGCTCCCTCGGCGCTCCCTCGGCTCTCCCTCGGCACTCCCTCGGCGCTCCCTCGGCTCTCCCTCGGCGCTCCCTCGGCGCTTCCTCGGCACTCCCTCGGCTCTCCCTCGGCGCTCCTCGGCGCTTCCTCGGCTCTCCCTCGACGCTCCCTCGACGCTCCCTCGGCGGTCCCTCGGGGGTCCCTCGGCGCTCCCTCGACGCTCCCTCGGCGCTCCCTCGGCGCTCCCTCGACGCTCCCTCGGCGCTCCCTCGGCGCTCCCTCGGCGCTCCCTCGGCGCTCCCTCGGCGCTCCCTCGACGCTCCCTCGACGCTCCCTCGGCGCTCCCTCGACGCTCCCTCGGCGCTCCCTCGGCGCTCCCTCGACGCTCCCTCGGCGCTCCCTCGGCGCTCCCTCGGCGCTCCCTCGACGCTCCCTCGACGCTCCCTCGGCGCTCCCTCGCTCTTGTAGTATTCTTTTTGCACGTCCCTGTTCACGATGTCATACTTAACGGCTATGGTTCGTTGAGTCTCTGAACTCGGATTCCTGACGATTTAGGAACATTTGAACCTTAACAGAATATCCTGCTTGACAGATACAACACACAGCGTTCCTTTCATGGAGCAAATTGCCCGTATGAAATCCCGTTTTGTCCTTTTCGGATTTAGATGTAATATTTACAGACGGAGGGAGGGAGGGAGGGAGGGAGGGAGGGAGGGAGGGAGGGACGGACGGACGGACGGACGGACGGACGGACGGACGGACGGACGGACGGACGGACGGACGGACGGACGGACGGACGGACGGACGGACGGACGGACGGACGGACGGACGGACGGACGGACGGACGGACGGACGGACGGACGGACGGACGGACGGACGGAGAGAATAACACAGATAACACACATATCTACCATAGATCCGATATATTGACAAGCTACTTGCGAAATTAATTTATTTTACTTTTGATTTTGTATTAATCTTCCGGCGATGTTTTGCCTAGGATTACGATACTACCTAAAATATTAGTTTATACACAACTGTCAATGCAACTTATTTTCGACATATATGGTATGTTGCAAGGAGGAGATCTTTATGGTCCTCTCCGCTTCTGCCACTGGAGCCATTGTCGAGTTACTCTTTTCGTCTGCGTAGTATCAATTGTCTTAATTTACCTTCTGTGTCGCCTACTTCGTAAGTCATAAAAATATCGCCATGATGCCAAGCACCGTGTTCAACACCACGATACGAATTGCCAAGCTGCCGAATGGGCATCTGCATCATCAGCACGCTGAGGCTATGCGGGGGTCGAAGAGAGAAGAACTACCCACCTGACAGGCCAACTCTAGCGCGACGACGTCTTCGGTCCGTTTTCGCAGTCGTCCAGCGCGGCACTGAGGGACACGCCCGTCTCGCTGCCAATTTATGTCGCCTGACGCCAACGGCTTACTCGCCACTGAGAAGCCGTGTATCGCGAGTGTTAATTACGGCTCTACCCCCACAGTGTGCATCGTCTTAAGCGGCGAAATAGCCACTTAGCTCTGACCCGATATCATCTGGCGTCGTTCTGCTTACTTCCCGAGTACGGTTTCGTGCAGGTGGTCATTACACACGGGTGTCTTCGCCCTTTCTGATGATATAGCAACATACGACGAGATGTCTTAATCCCAGAGTGCTTAAACCGTAAGACCACTCTTCTTAATTACTTATGGTTTCCCCGCTGTAATGGTTGCTCGTGTTTACTTTCTTCCTTGAAATGTTTGATACTCGAATATAATCACTGAAGTAGTTTCACAAATGTATTTGGCATCTGATCGACACAAAAACACATTTCCAATGTGCTACATACCTTTATTTCTTAGACACCAAGGAACGAACAATGAATGTGTGAATTTTAAAAAGACGAATATCCGGAAATATAAAAAAGAACTACAAAGACAAAAGCAAGAGAAAAAGAACAAAAAACCGTATCGGAGTCTATGGATGCCCTCATTAACAAAGTTAATTGTTTGCGCAAACGTGTAAGATGCGGTGAACAAAAGATGGGTTAAATAGCATTATGAGTGGGGAATTAGTCTGATTGAAAATGAGGAAACCCATATTCCAGCACAACTTTAAAACTAACAAACATATAAACAAATGTGTCTTAATAACCATTTTAAGTATTGCACAACAATGTGTAATGTTGCCTGGTTTGCCAATAATTATTGAAGGAAATTATTTGGCCAAACATCGAGCCCTACAAACAACAATATTGGGTCAGTTAGCCATAAACCAGTCAGTATCCCCAATGTTTATTTTCTGATTGCTCTACCTGCCAAATCTGCCAGGTGTGCTTCCAGCCGCTGTCACAATTTGCATTGATATTATTATGAAGCAAATGTCCGTTATTTTTACATTTAATAAATGCATTATTATCTTGAACATAATCATAACTTATATAATTATTTGATAACTTTTAAATTTGCTGACTAAAGTTGTGTTCCAGAGAGATAGGAACACTTTTATTTTGTTAAAATGTGTGATGATATGAAGTCATATTTTGTTAAGAACGTAGCTGCCCACGAAATCGATATCTTTATCCAGTTGTTGTTCCATTCTGAAGACACCTTCATGTCCCTTTCCCATCTCTGTCGTGACTTCTGCTTCTTTAATCTGCCACGATTCATTCTAGTATTGTCGTTTCCAAACCTCTTAATATGTAATGTATTTCACTTTTGAAATTTTCTTTACGTATATTTTAGTTGGTCTAAAACCGTTTAAATGTTTTTACTTGTAATGACAAGGATGCATAGGGCTTTCAGTAATTGCAAGAGAGCGATTATTGTATACAGTATACTAGCTTATTTGATTTGAAACGGCAAAAAATTGTATTTTCGATAAGAGGAAGATATAGACAATCGCGATAGTAACACGTTTTGTGTGGATATTGGGGCCAATGTTTTGTCCAACTAAGATTTTATAAATACTAATAAAGTGACTGTTGCACTGTCCCGTAAAACAATAGCCGCTCCAACTGAAAAAGAAAAAGGAAAGATGGCGTCGATCGGCGAGCTAGGAAGACCTGTAATTTAAGCTTGCTTTTTTTAATTCACATTTTATACCATTTCTTATGGAAGCTATACAACAACAAAGAAGATTAAAACATGAAGTATACCACTGTTAATTTAGTAACTGTACTTTGAGGTGGAAATGTTCAGAGAATTGGGGCTGTCTTGAGTGTATACGAAACCCCAAAGTACCTGCGTATCAATTAACACTGTTTACCAAAGGTTAGTTCATTATTTGTAAAAAGAAAGTTGTTCACAGAATATATCTGTACCTACCATAAAGTACTTAAGGGAAATGTAAAATAAAAAAAAAACTAAAATCAATAAAAAAAAATGTATTGCATTAAACAAATGACCCAAGAACAATGGTTTGCCAAATATGGGGCGAAATGCAGAATATCCACATTTACTTGGGCTGATGACATACTCTTTTCAATACGTGCCGTCTAAGTTGGTCGTGATTTCTTTTACCGGTTGGATGAATTGTTTGCTGTGATAGACTTACTAAAAAACCAGCATCAGACAATATAATTTTTTTATTAACTGGATTTCGTAAACAAAATGTACGTCTGTCTACTTCCCAGCAGGTCTGTGAGAGGAGATACGTAATTATGTGGGGCGCGATGGTGTCGCGGTTAGAACGTAGGGCTCACAATCGAGAGAACCCGGGTTCGAATCTTCTTGCTGCCGTTTCGAAGCTTTGGAAGTTTTTTTCACCCCACGTTGCTATAGTTCACTCAGCTGTGTAAATGAGTACCTGGCTACAATGAGGTGAATATGTGAATCAATCGCCTTCGCGCAGTAATTGTAGCGTGGCTGAATGCTTCCCAGAGATGTCGAGATGGCGTTGGAATGAACAGGTCTGCCAGGGGGTGAAGTGTAAAGCGCTTTAAACAGTCCCAATGACTGGATGCCGCACTATATAAGAACGTATTTATTTGAAAACGATTAAGGTGTAAGGTCTAATGAAAGGCTCAGTCAGTTCGAATGGGCTGCGAACGATACATGATGCACTACAAAAATACACTTCGTATTCAGTGCTACCACAAAGAGTGGGTGGTGTCTTGTCTCACAAAGTTGTTATGAAAGCAGCCACCAAATACGTAATTGTTAGCAAAGAGTATTAATGTGGTGTCAAACGCATACTTGACAACGTATTATCGTAGCAATGACGCCGTGACATTTAGGCCTACTGAAGACTCGCTTCAAACACGTCAGCATCTTCTCGACGTGCGTGCGTGCTTGCGTGCGTGCGTGCGTGCGTGTAGTTATAAAATATATTAGACATCCCAAATTCCAACAAAATTGTGTCTAAATATCTAGATTTGCAATATGTGGCCATCATAAATTGATGCGTGTCATTTTCCGTTGAAAACGTCCTCTCCAAAAACACGTGCTTTCAGCATGCTTTCATAAGTGTTGCATTTTAATATATATATTTAAACGTGTTTGTAACTGTTGTTACTAATTTAATTGTGTTAATTGGAATGTCCACTCCAGAAAACATTAAAAGTATAACTTAGCTATACTATATTTTATTAGGATAATGTTAGTATACTCTAGACAATAAAAGATAAATGTAAACCGTAATATAAAATATTACACTTTTTCAGTATGTTAATCATCCTTATTTAGTAATTGTCATTCCATATTGTTGTACAGTTAAGAATGTTTAATATGAAAGCATTACCACACTAGTATATCGTGCGTTAAATAATGTCCTCTCTAAAACATGTGGGCCTTTCTTCTACAATCTGATGTCTTAGGGTCGACTTTTTGAATACGTCTGAAGCTCTAGTGAAATGTCAAGACATCTTAGCAGTGTATGCTGCATGCTTTATCAATGCATTTAGCTAAAATTGAAAAATAATTATGAGGTTAATCAAGAATTTTATATAACTTTCATCTGATTTTCAATGTTTAGAAAGCACGTGTGTTAGAATAATGAGGGTAACCCGGAAATGTTTCCATCACGCAACCGTTCATCTAAGCAACCAGGCTGTGTGGGACTATTCCTGTACCCTTTACGTGAAAGCGCCCTGAACAGAGAACGGACACCGACCGTGCGAGAGGAAATTGGTAAAGAAGAGGGAAGGCGTGTGAACGGAGAAGGAAAGAATAAGAAATCAAAAACTCAAGTCAAATGCAAATAATACAACATTTTACATATCACGTAGAACATGGACAAGAATTCGAGTAAAAATGTATAAAGAAACACTACCATTGGAATAAAATCTGAAATGCAGACTCAGTGCGGCGTGAGACAGACCTTAAGCATGTCTCGATAGTTAACGGAAGCTGCACAAATCTCCCTGACTTTGGCAGCTTCGGAACAAGCTTACTGGACGCCGGGTCTACCGCCGAAAATAGGCTCATCAACACCCGCTGTAAACCTTAATTAGTATTCCTCGAAGCGTGTGACGAATCCGTTCTCGAGTCTGGCTCATTCCGTACCTGTCAGAGATGACGTGACGCCATCGTTTATCGGATTGTCAGCGGCTTTCGCGAGTTTTGATGATCTGCGCCGTGTATTGAAATACCCGGCGTGGGAAGGTTCCCGGAAGTACTTCATTACCGAGTTATCTTAATGTGGATTTTCTCACGTTGTATAAAACGTCGAGAAACAGCCGAAACAGGTTAAGTAGCATTACGTAACGAAATCTTTTTTTGTGTGAAATCTCGAAGTCTGGTTTTATTAGAAACAAATTTTTTTTCTGAATTGTATATCGCTGACTCGTACAAGAAAACACAACAAAGTGGTTTATATTATCACACAACCTTAATATGTGTCCTGGTCACACTTAAAATGTCTTTCTTATTTCAGAGTTGTGGTCAGCTTTGAGACGGGGAGTCAATTGCCTCGGTTGACCACAACAACCAAGAGCTGCTTATGAGTGTAGTTGTTGTGGCCATGCTGACCTGACCTATGACTTATGAGTGTAGTTGTTGTGACCATACTGACCTGACCTATGACTTATGAGTGTAGTTGTTGTGACCATGCTGACCTGACCTATGACTTATGAGTGTAGTTGTTGTGGCCATGCTGACCTGACCTATGACTTTTGAGTGTAGTTGTTGTGGCCATGCTGACCTGACCTATGACTTATGAGTGTAGTTGTTGTGGCCATGCTGACCTGACCTATGACTTTTGAGTGTAGTTGTTGTGGCCATGCTGACCTGACCTATGACTTATGAGTGTAGTTGTTGTGGCCATGCTGACCTGACCTATGACTTATGAGTGTAGTTGTTGTGGCCATGCTGACCTGACCTATGACTTATGAGTGTAGTTGTTGTGGCCATGCTGACCTGACCTATGACTTATGAGTGTAGTTGTTGTGGCCATGCTGACCTGACCTATGACTTATGAGTGTAGTTGTTGTGGCCATGCTGACCTGACCTATGACTTATGAGTGTAGTTGTTGTGGCCATGCTGACCTGACCTATGACTTATGAGTGTAGTTGTTGTGACCATGCTGACCTGACCTATGACTTATGAGTGTAGTTGTTGTGACCATGCTGACCTGACCTATGACATATGAGTGTAGTTGTTGTGACCATGCTGACCTGACCTATGACTTATGAGTGTAGTTGTTGTGGCCATGCTGACCTGACCTATGACTTATGAGTGTAGTTGTTGTGACCATGCTGACCTGACCTATGACTTATGAGTGTAGTTGTTGTGACCATGCTGACCTGACCTATGACTTATGAGTGTAGTTGTTGTGACCATGCTGACCTGACCTATGACTTTTGAGTGTAGTTGTTGTGGCCATGCTGACCTGACCTATGACTTTTGAGTGTAGTTGTTGTGGCCATGCTGACCTGACCTATGACTTATGAGTGTAGTTGTTGTGGCCATGCTGACCTGACCTATGACTTTTGAGTGTAGTTGTTGTGGCCATGCTGACCTGACCTATGACTTACGAGTGTAGTTGTTGTGGCCATGCTGACCTGACCTATGACTTTTGAGTGTAGTTGTTGTGGCCATGCTGACCTGACCTATGACTTTTGAGTGTAGTTGTTGTGACCATGCTGACCTGACCTATGTCTTATGAGTGTAGTTGTTGTGGCCATGCTGACCTGACCTACGGAAGTGAAAGCTGGACCTTGAATTCAGATACTGAAAGACAATTACAAGCTTTTCAGACCAAATGTCTTCGAAAAATCCTGCAAATATCCAATAAAGAACTTAAGACCAAGGAATGTGTAACGAAAATCATTAATAACCCAAACATAGTCCTAACGTCTTTAAAAGAATGAAGTTACTGACGCAACAGCATCGCCAAAGAAATTCGGCAGGGCACTGTGAACGGAGGACGTAAAAGATAAAGAGCAAGGCAGATGTGGTTCGACAACATCAAAGAATGGACAGATAAACCGCTCAAATATCTACTGGACTAACTGGAGGCAACCCGGGACGGGAAGCTGATGAATCACCCAGGACTAACTGGAGGCAACCCGGGACGGGAAGCTGACGAATCACCCAGGACTAACTGGAGGCAACCCGGGACGGGAAGCTGACGAATCACCCAGGACTAACTGGAGGCAACCCGGGACGGGAAGCTGATGAATCACCCAGGACTAACTGGAGGCAACCCGGGACGGGAAGCTGACGAATCACCCAGGACTAACTGGAGGCAACCCGGGACGGGAAGCTGACGAATCACCCAGGACTAACTGGAGGCAACCCGGGACGGGAAGCTGACGAATCACCCAGCAACAGTACAACTAATTGGTGTGGTTTTCACACCTGAATGTTGCTGTCACAATGATTCGTCAACTGTAGTCATAATAATGCACGGATTTGTAACCACAGTAATGTCATCAACTATGTGATCCCTTGCTGCACTTGTTTACACCAAACACAGGACGATCAAGACTGGTCTTTCTATCTTGTCTCTGTCGCTATGTCGCACACACTCGATAGTTTTCTCTTTTTATTTCTCTCTCGCTTTTCCTTTCTCATCTCTTCTCCAACTCTCATTCGCCACCTAAATGTATATGTCCCATCATGATGTCTAACTCATCTCTACCACAGCAAATGCAAAACTACACGACTACACATAATACAAATTAAACTAAAAAAATTAAATAAATTTAACGATAAATTTAAAAAACACAACTAAACTAAACTTGTACGTACTGCTGTAATAAAGTTATACAGTAAATGGCGTGTGCCAACGCCGGGGATACAGATTTTCATTTTGGAAACATCTACACAAAACGTCACGCGTGCTCGGAGATCAACATGACGTAAAAGGCGTATAGTTGCGATATGACGTAAAAGGTGTATGGTTGCGATACGCAGACGTGATGCAGTTATCAGCGAAATAATGGTTGCACTCGATTCATCCGCCGGCGTACGCCGCCGGCGGATCGGCGGAAACCGTTGGCGCTCGATTCATTCCGGCGTACGCCGGGCGGCGTCCGCCGATTCCGCCGGTCAGGTTTAAGCGGCGCATTCAAAACAAGATGGCAGAAATTGAAGAAGAAATGTGAGTTTGGATTGTGATAAGTTGTTATATTTTCAATGCAGTGTGCCTTTGAGTCAGTAATTTGAAACAGTTGTGTATGGGAACAAAAGCACGTTTCTATGACATAGTTTGTGTATTTTTCGAACATTTAGCACGAATAAAATCAACAATGGTGATCGATAATACAGTACCCCTGGGTAATCGGTCTACAGTATTATACTAGTACGGGTCCATAAAAGAGGGGTACCTTATATTATCAAATTATATCAATTATAAGTAGAAACTAATAAATAAGCGGATAAATTAATTGTATATGAAATCATGTACCAATTTTTTTATGAATATATAGAATGTAGAATTAGGAGTTTGTTTTGTAAAAAAATTAAAGTTTATACAAATGCATTTCTTTTTCTTCAGATATTATCACAGGAAAAACAGACACTGCCAGCAAGAAGAGAACACGCCACAATGAAAAAATGGAGCTTTTCAGGGAGCTCATTGCTGCAATGAGGAAGTAGATATCCAAATGTTATGGGGAGACATGGCAGCTGGAGTTGTTTTTTGAGAAAAAAAATTCCTCCAATATCTGTGTATGTTTACTATAAATAAAGTTCACTTTTATAACAATTACAAATCTCTACATTAGTTTTATACATAGATAACATTTGTGTCTATCATGTAATCAATGCTGTTATTCAATCTTTCACTCCTATCTAGCTGCCGTATCTCCTCTTAAAAACTGCTATTACTAATGTTATCTTGACCATGTTATGTTTTTTTGTGAAAATAAAGTCATTTATGACATAACGTGTAATTTGCATGAGTATAACCATGGTAACCAGATATTCCTACATATTTTTTTATGGATGGTTTTTCCGGTAGTCCTATGAAAAAATAATAAGAATATCTCGTTACCATGGTTACAGTCATGCGAATTGCATATCATGTCACAAGTGACCTTGTTTTCACACAAACATAATAAGTTTGCATAAGCCATTTACAGACCCATGTTACCCCTTAATGTGGCAATAATCCAACATGTAGGGTTGCTTTCTTATTGTAATCTTTATATAACACTTACTTTTTATGAAGGTGTGTAATTGGTCACTGCAATTTACCCTATCCGGGGCGGGACAGTTCTATTAAAATGTTATGGTTGTAATTTACTAATTGCTAATTGTTGAACCTAAATTGTTTGTTGTACCGTTTTGTATATTGTTTGTAGGTGATTTATTAAATAAAGATTTACTTGTTCAGTTTCCAGCATATGTTGTAACAGATGTAGTATCAGTGATCGAGGGGACACGACACGTGGATACTTGTGAGTTAAGTGGTCGTGCTGGTCGGAAAAAAGGATTTGTTAACTTTTTGTCATATCTCTTGGAGAAAGTCCCATGAACAATGTAATTCACATGTCAATTTCTTATTTATTCTAACAATAAATTAAGCTGTGCAATAATGCTCTTTTTGTTGTTGAAGAAACAGTAATATGTTTCTTCAAAATGTGATTTTTTTTCAATTAGTGTATATTTATTGTTGTCAAGTAATGGTAAAAATTACCAGTAGTTTTTAAAATATGACACATTATTACAGTTACCCTTGTCAATGTGGGGATTCCATATCATCGAAGTGTATTTATCATTGTAATGCAATCCTACCTTGGTGGACAGAACCACTGGACACTATAAGTACAGTGGTTCTGCATTGTTATTGCAATTCTCTTTACTTTTGGTAACTGACAGACCAACTCATTTTGACAATGCCATTATTTTATTAATTTTCTGTAGCTACTTGTTCTGTTATATCATGACAATCTACATACTATCTATGAATTATTTGCTTTCTTTTATTATTCATGTGTGGGCATGACGTCTTGATATATGAAAGATTGTCTTATATATACATACATATAACACCACTTACAGCATATTCAAAAGAAGAGGGTTATAGTCTCCGCAGTCGTCATCAGATGCAAGAAGATCATCAATCAGTGGAAGCAAACGTGCCATCTCCATTATTATTGTATATATATATATATGTGTGTGTGTGTTCATGGGCAACCAGTGGGCATACGGGAACTCATCTGCTGGAGAAAATCTAAAAAAGTCACACACACACACATGCACACACACACACACACACACACACACACACACACAAAAGGGTACTGTTACTCAATTGGTGTGCTATTCGAAGCAGGGTCCACACACTAGCACCTTCTTAATGATGAGCATCAAACAAAGAAGATGTCACCACAAGCCCAGTAGTGTGCTGCTGGAAAAAATCAAAGACGGGTAATGCCAGGCACAATGGACAAAGTCCAATCAAACACACTTAATATGTGGATATTTACATGAAACTACTTAAAAATCATTTGTTTACAAATTTGAGTTAACATCATTATATTTTTTTCAATTATTTGCTCCATGCTCAGATTAAATACAAGCACACAACCTGGTGTGTATGATGACGGTGTTCATTGCTAGGAATATTCATATATATATATATATATATATAATAAAATTAATGTGTGGCGGTCTGAGAAAACCACTATACTGGAAGTTACAATGATTTAAAGAGAACACCCGTCAAAACATTTGATAGGAGAAAAATAACTTTTAAAGTTGGCACCCATTATTAACACTTCATCAGCGTATAACAAATTATCTGCTGATATTACCATGTACAGTCCAGTGGAACAAGTTTAGCTTTGTATTAGTAAAACTTTCATCAAAATGTACCGATTACTTAAAAAAATAATAACTTGGGTGAAAAACAAAAAAATCCTATAAACATCACTCGATTGATAGCAAACTCTTCCACAAATGCGTGGTTAGCTCTGAAAAGAGCTATTTGTTTTATGTGACCCGGAAAAGAGCCATAGTTTGTCGTGTTGAGTCTGTACATCTTTCAGTTCTCACTGCGCGGTTTTGCGGTCTCGACCACGGCTTGTCTTAGGGGTTGGTGGTGGAATGTCATCATCACTGTCTGATGACACCGGTTCAGTGGGCTTCCGAGATGGTTTTGCAACTGTAGGGAGAGGTGTTGTCATGTCTTGGCAACGTTCTGTGGTGAAGGGGCGTATCTCCTCGTACAAATATCATTGCCGCTTCGCATCGAGTCCTTTGGACACAATGTTCTGTGGCATTGTATGACTGCTCTGCAATTTCCGCTTAAAGAGTGGCTGCTCGAGAAATTTGCTGTCTGCGAACTCCTGCACGCGCATGTTTGACGATCCTTGCAGTGGGTCAGATGGGAAATGGACCTGCTGGGTAAAACAAAGCAAAACAGCAAACTAAACTATATTCTATCTATGTAAACACTTCAATCTGACTACAACCTTGCGACAACAAAACAACCCTGAGCACTCAATATCATCTCAACGTATTCGTGCGCACTGTAGCTACATAGATGCACGCTTAAAATAGCTTTTCAGTGGTATGCCATATATGGGCATATCAAATACTACTCAAAACATGTAACTGTTTGCAACGTAGTGCGTAATTCTGTTTAAAATTGGGTGATCTATGAAAAGGTCATAAAAACACAAACATTAGCAACTTACACTCGGAAAAAGAGAAAACCGCTTCGTTTTATAAAAAAAAACATCTCACCGTACAATATAAGACATGCCTGTTGAATATCATCGATTATGTGCTTTGTATGCGGCTATGAACATATCCTAATATTTAACTCATTCCGGCAAAGCCAAAGGGCGATAATATGCACAATGAATACTATTTTCATATTCAATACGTTACCCGTATATTTTTGGTAAACTTAAAGTTCGATCCATGCCACAATTATCATAAATTCAGAAATCGATCATACAAAAAGATAATGTAGTTCTTCTGGTACTCACCCAATGCAAAAAAGAAATCTAAGTGTAAACAACTCCTGCGTCCATGTTTTAAAATTTGTCGCTCGATTGGTCGCGAAAAAGCGGTGCGCCGGTCATGTGACCGGCGGACTGCGGCGTACGCCGGCGGCGAATGAATCGAGTGCAGCCATTCTTTGCATTCCTCCTTTTCATCTCCTACTGGATACCTACGATACTACAATGCTCTCTAGAGGTTTGTTCGCCAGATGGCGGCCACATCCGTCACCGCGTTCGCGGTTTCCCGCGTAATGTCATCTATATATTAGTACGCTATCATTGGGGGCGGTCTGGCAGTATCTCCTCCCAGGATCGTAAATGTACTGTCAACAAATACCAGACTGGTTCAACACTCAAATTGCCCACTGTGTCAGTCTTTGTCCGACAGGTTGAAAATAACTCTAAATAACTATACTTTCGTAGTCGTTTAATGGGTGAATTGTTTTTGAATACTTTCACATCGTTGGTAAAGTAAGTGTTTTCTTCACTACTTCATTGGATCTTTCAATCAATGATAATGTACCAACATTTATAATTCATTCATCGGGCTGGGTCGAAATTGAGGGGTATCTGATTTGGATGTGATTTTGTCGAATTACACACAGCATGTGTGTTAAAGGAGCATCAATGTGCTGGGAAATGCTGAAGAAAATCAAATCTTAGGACAAATTGTACAGGAATCCTAAGAAACGTTACAATAGCAGCCTATTTGAAAATCCTTTTGCTACTTGGACGGATATAAGTTAGAGTTATTTATACATTATATATATATATATATATATATATATATATATATATATATATATATATATATATATATATATATATATATATATATATATATATATATATATATATATATATATATATATATATATATATTAATACGCTAACGTCATGGGCAGTCTGGCAGTATCTCCTCCCAGGCGTCGACGTCATCACACATAATCCTCACTTTCCCAGGGACTCTTTATGACGGACGGATCCTAAATGTGGTATGTGGCCAACATAAGCCATAGTGGCGCCCCTGGACAGTGGCATAGCAGTTATTACATCGTAAATAAATTAAATAAGTTACTGTCTTTGTGTTTTTTAACGAATTATTTTTTTACGAGCACCTGATACGTTGGAAAAAATTATGTTTTCTGTACTACTGTTTTTCGTTTGTGGCAGCGTACAAACATGTCTAAACAAGTCACCGGGCTGGGCCGAAATTGAGGGGCATCAGCTTTGGGTACCTTTTTTCTAAAAAACAAACGATGTATGTAATTTTCAAGAATTCCATATAGCATTTGTGTCAATGAAGAATAAATGTGCTGTGAAATGTTCAACAAAATCGTTGAATAAATTTTCCAGGAATACTAAGAAACGTTATAATGGCGGCCTATTGAAAAATAAAATGTGGTTTCACCCCTGTTGCTCCATGGACGGGTGTAAACCTCTGTTTATGTTCCTTCGCCTCCTGGGACCATTGGTCTCTGATCTACCGATTGGTCTCTGATCTACCCATTGGTGATACATTAACAAAAACACATAGATAGATATTTCGTTCGTTGCTGCTCACTCGATGAACTGATTTACCTGTCGGAAAAGATAAAAAAGTTTACAAATTGAGTGGTGAGCCACTCTCCAGAGGTCGACACTGTAGCTGCGTTCATGTTTTCACGAAAACACGTTAAGTTAAACAATTCGATGTCTTCCCTGCGGGTGTAAGCTCGTTATTATTATATTCACTGGGTTCAATGTTACGTTGATGGCAATTTCACCAACAGACAAATAGCGCTCCCCGGCGTTATTCGAATGTATAAGTGTGAAGACTGTGATTGCGTAACATGTTTTTACAGGCGAGTGCGTCTTCTCCGCTCAGGTAATTCCCTTCTGATGAAACGGTTGTCCTGACCGCCTGTCTCTTTAGGACTATTGGCCTGTATTCAACACAAGAAGATGAGACACTGTGTTAGACCAATCGTTTAAATAACGCACACAACGAAAGGTCATTACACATTTCAACATTACCATTGAGGATTAAAGTGGCTGCTTACCAGAGTACCAACACTTATCAGAGTACCCAAACTTACCAGAGTACCAAAACTTATCAGAGTACCCAAACTTACCAGAGTACCAAAACTTACCAGAGTACCCAAACTTACCAGAGTGCCAAAACTTACCAGAGTACCCAAACTTATCAGATTACCAAAACTTATCAGAGTACCAAAACTTACCAGAGTATCAAAACTTATTAGAGTACCCAAACTTACCAGAGTACCAAAACTTACCAGAGTACCCAAACTTACCTGAGTACCAAAATTTACCAGAGTACCCAAACTTACCAGAGTACCAAAACTGATCTGAGTACCCAAACTTACCAGAGTACCAAAACTTACCAGAGTACCCAAACTTACCAGAGTACCAAAACTTATCAGAGTACCCAAACTTACCAGAGTACCCAAACTTACTAGAGTACCAAAACTTATCAGAGTACCCAAACTTACCAGAGTACCAAAACTTATCAGAGTACCCAAACTTACCAGAGTACCAAAATTTACCAGAGTACCAAAACTTACCAGAGTACCCAAACTTACCAGATTACCAAAACTTATCAGAGTACCCAAACTTACCAGAGTACCAAAACTTATTAGAGTACCCAAACTTACCAGAGTACCAAAACTTATCAGAGTACCCAAACTTACCAGAGTACCAAAACTTACCAGAGTACCCAAACTTATCAGAGTACCAAAACTTATCAGAGTACCCAAACTTACCAGAGTACCAAAACTTAACTGAGTACCCAAACTTACTAGAGTACCAAAACTTACCAGAGTACCCAAACTTACTAGAGTACCAACACTTACCAGAGTACCCAAACTTACCAGAGTACCCGAACTAAAAAACACTTATAAAATAAATTAGGATTATATGTGCAGGGATATATAGCCATAATGTTATGAATCCATCTAAATACTGGGATGTAGCTTTCTTTCATTGTACCGATAGCTATATGCTATAGCAATATTATCGGTACAATGAAAGAAAGCTACATCCCAGTATTTAGATGGATTCATAATACTGGGATGTAGCTTTCTTTCAGTGTACCGATAGCTATATGCTATAGCAATATTATCGGTACGATACAATCTTAAAGAAGCACTATGTATAAAATACTACACATATTTATATACTACGGTTTGCCATACACTACATACGTGTGACCACTTGCGTGTGTGTTGGTTTTGGCGGAACCCTGGAAAGTTGCAACCTGACACGATTACTTGACACCGCCCACTATCAACGAGTACCCAGTCAAACGAAACAAACCCGATCTCCAGAACTGTCACTATTTAGTCATCACAGAACCGTGAAATTAGATAATCATGCAACGTGATTTCGGAATTAAACGAACACATGCTTTGATGTCGGAACAGGAAGGCTTAAATTGTTAAACACACAGTACTAGAACCAGCCTACTCGCGGGAGTTGACTATTCACAGAGATAATAGAAACTTGGCCTAGTTAAAGGCAAACGCTTCGGCCCACACGCGCAACGCTTAATCGCCAGTTTTAGAGTGTCACGGTGTCGGCAGCAGTTCATTAACGCAAGATCACCAGCTGTTCCGCTTAGATTATACTAGTTTGTGTCCGCTAGAGGCGCTGTGTGCAGAGACACGTCTGAAACTGGGTTGAAGGGAAATTCACCTGCCAGCAACAGACCAGTATTATCCAGTGTACTCTTGCTAAATAATTCTTAACAACTATGCACTGCCTTACTACAAACCGATACTAAAAGTCATGGTTTTCGGCCTATACACCTATAAGAGTTACTAAAACATAACCATTTGTAATTACAAGTACGAATATCACACCAGTGGTTTACTAGCAAAACCTTGTTGAACACACATCTTAATTTCATGAACCGCGCCATACTGTTAGATAACATTATGTCACGAGTGCGGTATTTTGACAATATTCGCTCGCCAGATGAAAATACATTCGTATACACCTATTCTTATTCTTGCCAATAGGATATGGCCGTGCTATTTGCGTCCAAGCTCAACTAATGTAACATATTTTGGCTTTTGTTTACTAGACTAGTCTTCTTTCTGGCAAAATAGCACGTTTGTTTGAGACTTCGCATTGGATTTGTGTATGCGTTGTCGTAATATATATATATATATATATATATATATATATATATATATATATATATATATATATATATATATATATATATATATATATATATATATATATATATATATATATATATATATATTTATATATATATATATATATATATATATATATATATATATATATATATATATATATATATATATATATATATATATATATATATATATATATATATATATATATATATATGTGTGTGTGTGTGTGTGTGCGTGTGTGTGTGTGTGTGTGTGTGTGTGTGTGTGTGTGTGTGTGTGTGTGTGTGTGTGTGTGTGTGTGTGTGTGTGTGTGTGTGTGTGTGTGTGTGTGTGTGTGTGTGTGTGTGTGTGTGTGTGTGTGTGTGTGTGTGTGTGTGTGTGTGTGTGTGTGTGTGTGTGTGTGTGTGTGTGTGTGTGTGTGTGTGTGTGTGTGTGTGTGTGTGTGTGTGTGTGTGTGTGTGTGTGTGTTAGGATGGTCCTTAAATAGGGGTAAAAAAATTAAAGTCAAAGTTCCTTTCGGGACACCCGATATGAATTGATCGATGTTTAGAAGTCCCTACCAGGGGTTGACGTTCACGACCATAGGCGCCCTATGCACGTTTCAAACGTCACATATCAGTCAAACGTTGCAAGAAAAATGTAAACTTCTTTATTTGATACTAAAGGATGAAAGCTCGGTCATGTACTGCTGCTGATGTTGGAAGCGGGGCATTGTACAAGGCGCGACGTATACCGTGACAATGAAGATAGATGCCCGTTGCAAGGTTTTCTCCTCGCTCGCTGTTAGTTTGAAATGTGAACGACACATGAACACTTTGACAGCGTATTGTGCTTTTGCCATCCATCTGACGCGATGCATCGCACCTATAGCAATAAACCAGACACCCAGTATGAGCTGACCTCCTAGGAAAATATTCACCAACTCTAGAAGTTCTCTTTAATCGTCTCTAGCTTGCTGAGTTCGCAGCTGTTCTCCAGCAAACAATAACATGTCTTGCCGTAATCCGGAAACAGCGCTTGCTGTCGCTTTATAGGCACGTCCTGTGCTGAAACTATTTTGGTCTATGCAGCCCCATTGCTCTGTAAATATCACGAGGAGTAGTATATCGGAGCCACTGGACCAGCGCAGGCAAACAGAGAAAGCAGCCTGCAGGACGAGTTCAAAAATATGATGCCGACACCCGCAACTGAAAAGTTCCTTTCCCAGTTTCTCCTGTAGGAGGCACATGCAAAATGTTTGCATCCTGTGTTGGATACGATCGTATTAAAAACATGACATTGACCATGTCTTCCAAGTTCCAGGATTTGGTTGATGTCACTACTGCTGCCGCCATCTCTTCACCTGTTCCTCTTCTCAAATAGAGCACTCGTCAAAGCTGATCTTCTTCTCCTTGGGGAACTAGGATAGGCAGCCGTTCTACGTTATTTTTTACTGTTACTTGTGGAAGAAGTTTACCATTCTAATGGACAGTCAGTGGAACACTGGACTTAAATTAATCTTTTAGTATTTCTACCATTTCAACGCAAAGTTGTGTACGTTGTCGCTTCATGGAACTTCTATTGATAGTGAATTCAGCAACACCATGACCGAACGTAGTGGCATATGTTGCGCGCAATAACACCATAACCGAACGTAGTGGCAGCTGTAGCCAGCAGTAACACCATGACCGAAATTAGTGGCAGCTGTAGCCAGCAGTACTACCATGACCTAACGTAGTGGTAGCTGTAGCCAGCAGTAATACCATGACTAAACGTAGTGGTAGCTGTAGCCAGCAGTAACACCATGACCGAACGTAATGGTAGCTGTAGCCAGCAATAATACCATGACCGAACGTAGTGGCAGCTGTAGCCAGCAGTAACACCATGACCGAACGTAGTGGTAGCTGTAGCCAGCAGTAATACCATGACTGAACGTAGTGGCAGCTGCAGCCAACAGTAACACCATGACCGAACGTAGTGGTAGCTGTAGCCAGCAGTAACACCATGACCGGTTGCTTAATTTTGTAGGTCCAACACTGCAGCGAGATGGGGATTTAATACATTCCTGCGCGCTCTCGCGGAAGTATCATAAGTGGATGGTCCAGGCATGGCAACGTTGTCTTCTTCCATGCTGGATGTGCCTTTGGAATCTTCAGAAGTCGACAAAAGGAGAATTCTTGTTTCATTATCTCGCTCGCGCCGCTCTTTCTCACTTATTTGACGACGCAGTTAATCCCTGTGACGTTTTTTAATATTTGCCTCATTTTTAGCTAAAGGATGGCTCCAAATCATCAAAAATAAAAATGGCTACCAATTACATAACATATAACATATATATAAATATGTATATATATTTATATATATATATATGTATGTATGTGTGTGTCAAATTGATACATATATGATATGTATACATATATATATATATAATATGTGTGTGCGTGCGTGCGTGCGTGCGTGCGTGCGTGTATTTGTTTGTGCGTGTGCGGGTGTATGCGTGGCAATATAAAAGCAGGGCGATTCCCGATTCACACATATATATATACACACACACACACACACACACACACACACACACACACACACACACAAACAAACAAAAACAGACACACACACACACACACACACACACACACACACACACACACACACACACACACACACACACACACACACACACACACACACACACACACACACACACACACACACACACACACATACATACATACATACATACATACATATATATATACATACATACATACATACATACGTGTGTGTGTGTGTGTGTGTGTGTGTGTGTGTGTGTGTGTGTGTGTGTGTGTGTGTGTGTGTGTGTGTGGTGTGTGTGTGTGTGTGTGTGTGTGTGTGTGTGTGTGTGTGTGTGTGTGTGTGTGTGTGTGTGTGTGTGTGTGTGTGTGTGTGTGTGTGTGTGTGTGTGTGTGTGTGTGTGTGTGTGTGTGTGTGTGTGTGTGTGTGTGTGTGTGTGTGTGTGTGTGTGTGTGTGTGTGTGTGTGTGTGTGTGTGTGTGTGTGCCCATAAAGGCGATTAGCAACAACTTTTTTCCAATACTTTTGACAGAAAACTGAGATTGGAGACAGGACGGTAATTATATAAGTCATGTTTGCTCCGAGTTTGTCTTTTGATGAGGGAATTTACAAGACCTTGTTTGAAATCATGTGGAACGTCTACGTAGCGTAGCTATATCTACACCATCACCATGGCATTCCGCGCGTAGCCAGCAACAAACAACACCTTTATTCGTTGCTGAAATCACCCTCCAACGCAACTATTTTCTACTACGAAAGGAGCTTTGAAAGTGCTTGTTCGCTGGATGCCAGGCATTGCTAATTCATCCTTTCAATTGTCGGAACGTGTTGGATTTCCGACGATCCTCCCAGTCACGTGATCGTCCGCGTCGGCCCACGAGGGGTTGAATTCTGATGCTGGACATTCGTCACGCCGTAACCGATACAATTAATCGGGCGCCTGCGCTAATTAAATGGCGAGCAAGTGAATCGATGAATCCGAAACTGGACGTAACGCGATCCACTCGCGCTATGTGAAGTCGTATTGTTGTCTGTGACGTCACGTTGATACGGCCCCCTTCTGAGGCTACGGGGCGGCGAGACGGGCGAGGGTGAGTCAGAGACTACTCGTGACAGCAGTCAGACGGGTGGAGGAAGCGGACCTGCGTCGCCATGCGAGCACGACCTGCGCCTGCCCGTTGTCGTGTGCTGGACCGACGGAGCACTGGGGTAAGTCGTCAGCTTATAGCAACATCCTGAGTAGTGTTTTACCTGTATGTGCGTTGTTGTCTGCCTGCCTGCCTGTCTGTCTGTCTGGCTGGCTGGCTATCCGTCTGTCTGTTTGTCTGCCCGTCATCATTTCTTGTGACTGTGGTAGGTCTGATCTAACTTCGGACCACCCATACGCCTGGATGTGTACACACACATATTTGTACGTGCTGCCTAAATTTGCAAGAGGTCGCTGTCATTCGGAAATTCCAAGGAGACGTCAGCAGTTAGCAGACCCGTCTGTCGCCCACCTGAGCGACTTAAGTAGGGCCACTGAGCCAGTGTAAGGGACACTCAGTGAAAGCATTAAGTAGGGCAACTGAGCCAGTGTAAGGGACACTCAGTGAAAGCACGGATGAATACAAAACTACAAGTGACGTGTATTCTTTACTTAAGCTTGTGTGATTACTAATATCAGTATGACAAGTGGACGTGCCATTTCTAGATTATACGAAAACTTGGATGACGATGTTAATGATATGCATGAGTTATACAGCGTGAATGTGCTTTAATTTTGTTGCCAATATAAACTAAATGCACTTACGTTACCCATGAAAATAATGTTTTATGAACGCTTGTTTAAGCCTCATTTATGAAAGGCACGTTATATATTAAAAAGAACGGTGACATAAAGCGGGTCATAAAATGTAGTATTCAAACTTAACCCCCATCCTAAAAAGCAGGCAAAAAGTAAGAGGCCGTTCAGAATAAACAGACTCGTCATCTAGCGAGCACTCAGTGGTAATGCGGAGATTGAGACCAGTAGACATACCACACCGTAAGACATACAAGTGTTTCGGCGCCTCCCTTGTATGCAAAGTCTTAAAGCAAACAACTAAAAACAGCTTTTATCAGCAAGATGTGGCGAACTGCCAGAGTCCAGTGGTGAATCACCGGGAGAGGAGTTATCTGTTTGAGGCATGTTTCGTTCGGAAGATAGACAAAAAGTAATCTGGTGCCTATGCCAGGGGAAGTAAAGTATCCCACACAGGGGAATGGAAAAAACCTGTCATCGACCCAGTAGTTTAGCTGTGATCAGCTATTTAGGTAGTATCTCATCAAGCCAAATGAAGCATTGTGTTCTTCTCTGACCACTCCATGGGTATCCCGAAGTCTACTGGTGGTGACAGTTGCAGGCAGTGTCCTGGTTGTAGTCTGCACGAACCGAACGGTGTCATTGGATCTTACCTGCCTGACAAATATGATTAACATCCTCGATTATTTAAATCGTTTTGTCAAAATTAAGAAGGTTCCATCTGGTGTCGATGACAGGTGGACAGCACGTCCAAAAGCGCCAGTGAAATATTGCTGAAACTGTTCATCAAGCTGGAGGAATACATGATTATGGATGTTCTTTTAATATAACTATTCAAGTTAACTCACGTCAATGTTTCAGTAAGGGTTCAGCCTACTGTTACGTTTCCCATTGGTGACCATGTTAACGTTTTGCACGATTATAAGAAAACGGGACCATCGCAAATTCTTAAACTTCTTTCCTGCCGTTGTCATCATCTCGTTGACATGTTGGTCGAGTTTGTCAAAATCACATATTTCTAACTCTTTTAAAACGGCTGAACGTGCCATGCCCGTCAATATTTACCAATTTCTGCATAAATTACTATGCACACGTGCCTTGTAGCGAAAAAATTGCCAAAAATCCTTCCGCCTATTTAAATCATCTAAAAATCCACGGTTACACTGCTAACATGTTCTACCAGCAAACTTGCCAATGTGTCTGCTCAAATGCAGTTATGTCAGACGACATGATTTTTTTTAAATTACACATGTCTAAAATGACTGTGCCCTACATTCGTCTGTAACACACCAGGAAGTCTAACTGAGGCATGATCCCGTAACCACCAGTTGCCTTCTTCGGGAACTGAATTCTGGGACTATTCCCTTTGCCCGCTAGATGGTGTGGCAAGCAGGCTGTCCCAACAACAAGACATCAACGTTGTTGTTGTCCAACTATTACACAATAACTGTCATCTCCATGTCCAATTTCATTAGAACAATTATGATTTAGTCGCTTTGCATTGTTCCACAAAACTGATGGTTATCGAATCCTCCTATTGCCGTATCGAACCTTGGGCAACTTCGTTCACTCGTCGTTACTTCGGCTCATTCATTTACTTAAATTGGTATCTGACAGGAAACAGTGGTCGATCTACTGTACGTGAACGAACAGACTTCGTTCACTCGTCGTTACTTCGGCTCATTCAGTTACTTAAATGAGTGTCTGACAGGAAACAGTGGTCGATCTACTGTACGTGAACGAACAGACTTCGCGCAGTAATTGCAGCGTGGCTGAATTCTTCCCCGCGAAGTCCAGTTGGTGGTGGAAGGAACAGTAAGGAACATTTCACAGGTAAATTTTCGTTGTACGCATATGTCGTTTGTTATGCAATTGTTTGACTGTCCGAATGCAGGCAGTGGCGTATCACGGAGCTCCCAAAGGGGAGGCCAAAGGGGAGGCCAAAGGGGGAGACCAAAGGGGAGGCCAAAGGGGGAGGCCAAAGGTGGAGGCCAAAGGGAGGCCAAAGGGAGGCCAAAGGGGAGGCCAAAGGGGAGGCCAAAGGGGAGGCCAAAGGGGGAGGCCAAAGGGGGAGGCCAAAGGGGGAGGCCAAAGGGGGAGGCCAAAGGGGGAGGCCAAAGGGGAGGCCAAGGGGAGGCCAAAGGTGGAGGCCAAAGGGGAGGCCAAAGGGGAGGCCAAAGGGGAGGCCAAAGGGGAGGCCAAAGGGGAGGCCAAAGGGGAGGCCAAAGGTGGAGGCCAAAGGGGAGGCCAAAGGGGAGGCCAAAGGGGAGGCCAAAGGGGAGGCCAAAGGGAGGCCAAAGGGGAGGCCAAAGGGGAAGCCAAAGGGAGGCCAAAGGGGAGGCCAAAGGGGAGGCCAAAGGGAGGCCAAAGGGGAGACCAAAGGGGAGGCCAAAGGGGAGGCCAAAGGGGAAGCCAAAAGGGAGGCCAAAGGGGGAGGCCAAAGGGAGGCCAAAAGGAGGCCAAAGGGAGAGGCCTAAGGGGAGGCCAAAGGGGAGACCAAAAGGGAGGCCAAAGGGGAGGCCAAGGGGGAGGCCAAAGGGGGAGGCCAAAGGCGGGAGGCCAAATGTGGAGGCCAAAGGGGAGGCCAAAGGGGAGGCCAAAGGGGGAGGCCAAAGGGGGAGGCCAAAGGGGAGGCCAAAGGGGGAGGCCAAAGGGGGAGGCCAAAGGGGAGGCCAAAGGGGGAGGCCAAAGGGGAAGCCAAAAGGGAGGCCAAAGGGGGAGGCCAAAGGGGAGGCCAAAAGGGAGGCCAAAGGGGAGACCAAAAGGGGAGGCCAAAGGGGGAGGCCAAATGGGAAGCCAAAAGGGAGGCCAAAGGGGGAGGCCAAAAGGGAGGCCAAAGGGAGAGGCCTAAGGGGGAGGCCAAAGGGGAGGCCAAAAGGGAGGCCAAAGGGGGAGGCCAAAGGGGGGGCCAAAAGGGAGGCCAAAGGGGGAGGCCAAAGGGGGGCCAAGTCTGGTCACCCATGCTACCATGTAGCGGCCCAACGGAGAAATACGGGGAAAAATCCAAACATCTAAGCCAAAAGGGGTGTCACGGCTCAATGCCCCACCCCCCTAAATACGCCACTGAGGGCAAGCACTGCGTAGCGTCAAGTCCACTTCGGTCGCACTGTCGGCGTCAACGTATTCGTTTGTTCATATCTTCTCATCACCGGATTTCAAATATTCTCGCTTGAGTGAACGGACTGTGTTTACTGTCGAGCTTCGTCGTTGTGCTTGACGCACGTAAAACGCATAAGTGCCGTTTTGTGCTCAGTGAAATCAAATCTCGTCGCGCTACCACAGCGTCGCGCTACCACAGCGTCGCGCTACCACAGCGTCGCGCTACCACAGCGTCGAGCTACCACAGCGTCGCGCTATCACAGCGTAGCGCTACCACAGCGTAGCGCTACCACAGCGTCGCGCTACCACAGCGTCGCGCTATCACAGCGTCGCGCTACCACAGCGTAGCGCTACCACAGCGTAGCGCTACCACAGCGTCGCGCTACCACAGCGTCGCGCTACCACAGCGTCGCTGACGCATGGCCAAGGCTGCGGCGACTTGCACAAAATCACGCATTCTCTACGACGTGGCGGGACCGGGACACGAACTAACGTCAAACCAACTCACGATAAGAGCAAATATATGGGCGATTGTTTTATATTTATGTCACCATGCTGCATTTAGAACTTCACTTATAGTGGATATGTTGATACAGATGACGATGGCCACGCGATGTCGCAGAGGAGATGACCTAACAGTGATAATAATAAAATGTTGTTATTATCCGCCCAAAAAGAGAGCTTGGATAAACCGACCCTACTTAATGCAGGCATTACATTCTTTAATAACGGCAAATAAAATGCGACTGCTCCTTGTCAAATAACAACCATTAAACTACGATCCCAGTTTGCGCTTATGTGGTTCAAAAAATCATTGCACGCACGTTACAGAATACGGTCGAGATATTCAGTCGCCTGACTGCCTAAGATTCTTATTTGACAAATTGCAAGAAAATGGCGTATACTTTCATTACTTATTCGGTTTCTAGCATTCTAAGTGTCTGAAACGTAGCTAATATTGTCGTATTTGTTCAAGTTCATTGCCTCGCGAAACGGTTATTCACTGAACACGTCTACGTCGTGTTGTAGCTAATCTGCACGCATGAAACTTTCTAAACTAAACAAAGCCAAATTTGAGAACATTTTGGCTGATATTACAACTTTTCTTTACCGACCCGCACTGGACACAGATTCAGAGATGTGGAGATTACAGCCCGTTGACTAAGACAGCTATTCAATGTCATTACCATTATCGTCATAATTGTCATCATCGTCATCATCATCAGCGGCAGCAGCAGCTGCAGTAACAATAGCAGCAGCAGCGGCAGCAGCAGTAACAACAGCAGCGGCAGCAGCGGCGGCGGCAGCGGCAAGGGAAGCGGCGGTGGCAGCAGCAATAACAGCAACCACGACAACAACATCATCAACATAATTAAAATCAACAACATCATCATCATCGTCATGGTCGTTGTCGTCGTCTTCGTCATCATTATCATCACCATCATCACCACCACTATCATCATCTACAGTGGTCTAGTGGACAAGCTCAGACAGAGAGTGAGCGTTCACGGAGCGAGTCCCGGGGCAGGCATTATGCATTCCGGGCTGTCAGTCGCCTCACCTGTCGACCCGGTGCTGCTAATGGTTGCGACGGATCGCTTACACCCGTCAACCCGACCCGGCCGGTAATGACGACTGCGGTGTACCTCGGCACGGCGCAACCCGCCTGAACGCCGCGCATTATGTATGTATTCACGGCTTGCGCGCTCGGGCGTGCCGCAGACACCAGCCCGATAATTGGAAACGAGTTTAAATATCAACGATTGTGTTACTCGGTACAATGTCTGAACGTTGCGCAGTGATTGAAGTGTGGTTGAATGCTTCCAATATAAGACAAACCGGTTGTGGAATGAACAGGTTTGTGCTGGCCGGGGTTGAAGTGTGGCCTAGGAAACGTGTGGCCTAGGGAGAAATGTGGCCTAGGGTGAAGTGTGGCCTAGGGTAACGTATGGCCTATGGTGAAGTGTGGCCTAGGGTAAAGTGTGGCCTAGGGTAACGTGTGGCCTATGGTGAAGTGTGGCCTAGGGTGAAGTGTGGCCTAAGGTAACGTGTGGCCTAGGATGAAGTGTCTTTTTTAGAGATTTTAATAGCCCTGGTACAGCACTGAGCACCAACTGTATCTTTACTTTGACGGTAGTATTGGCCGTGACCGTTTTAGTGGTCGGTTTAGTGGCAGTGACCGTGTTAATGGCCATAGTAATGGCCGCAGTAGTGACCGTGCTAGTCGTAGTGGCCGTGGTAGTCGTAATGGCCGTGGTAGTGGCCGCGCTAGTAGTATGTGCTAGCTGCAGCGGTAGCCGCGGCAACATCAGTGGTTTCTATCAATCCCAGCAACGTCATTTGAACGTCAATCTACACAATAGTGTCAGATTGCTCTTGTCGTCGTCGTCGTCGTCGTTGTCGTCGTTGTCGTCTTCGTCGCAGTCGTCGTCGTTGTTGTTGTCGGTTTGTCGTCGTCATCAAGGCGGGCAGGACTGAAGTAGACGAGGTCGTGTAGAGAGCAGGTCAATCGATGAAGGGAGCATTCTTCGACAGTCGTTGTCTGATCACTGTCATGGAGTTGCTCTCTTTACCGCGTCGACTTAAACCGTCCTCCTCGCGCCAAGCCCCTGACGCCAAGCCCCTGACGCCAAGCCCCTGACGCCAAGCCCCTGATGCCAAGCCCCTGACGCCAAGCCCCTGACGCCGTGTCTTCGTGAATCTCTCGACGTCGCAATTCGTCGGTGTGAGGACAGATTCCTTCATTTGTATATTGATCTATGTATATTATTTTTTTTCAAATTAATTCCAGTCGCCTAAACCGACACATACCACCCACGGTGGCACAAGGAAATCGTCTGATATCCCCTTAAATTAGTAAACCTTTTCTAGGAGGTTTAACCATTTTGTTTCGTTGGTGGCGCCGCCTACCGTGTGTATTTTACCAAAATTACGAAAGAGATCTTATCTGTTTTCACAAAAAATTAACATTTGCAAGTGACGTGATTTGCAGGATATTTCATAAGTTCATTTACATCCATAGCTCATTAAATTATAACGTACACTCGGACGTAAATAAACTTGATAAAGCCCTAAAACTAACTGAAAATCAGAAAACATTCGTAACATCAAATTAGGTCTACCGACTCTATACCTACGACAAAGTCAAAGAGTTTTTAATTCACATCGACAGGATGCTTGAAAACAGGCGAGAAACAGGGGACTGCAGTTGGAATTATTGGTATGATACTTAGTATGAAAGTTGTTATGTTCTTGTATTTGTACTTTTCCGTTTTTATAAATACTTTCCAGCAGCCGTCTACATTTGATAGATGTAGGAGCTGCCATCTAGCGTTGTTTCCAAATAATAAGTTCGTTAGTAGGTTTACAGCTAGGTGTCGCTACTGCGTTCGTCTGGCTAATTGAATATATTTCGAACGTAACTATTATTTATGTATTCATTATCTATTTACTGTGCATGCACAAACGCACGCACACACGCACGCACGCACGCACGCACGCACACACACGGCCGTGAATGTTATAACCTAGCTACTACTGAAATTAGAAAATCTAAAAGAACCTTTGAAAAAAAATTGGCAGGTAATATAAAAAATGACAGCAAGAGTTTCTATGCTTATGTAAGGAGTAAACAGAAAGTTCGAGATAAGGTCGGACCACTGGAAAACAACAGTGAAAACATAATTTCAGATGGGTTCTAAATGGCAGAGGTCCTGAATGAGTATTTCAGCTCAGTTTTTACCACAGAAGATATCAGCTCACTTCCAGTTCCATTTACTAAATTTGAGGGCAATACATCAGAACATTTAGGGCAGTTATTTGTAACTCCTGAAATGATAGCAAAAAAAAATTAAAAAGATGAAAGATAATAAATCACCTGGAGTTTATGGGATACCACCAAAACTGCTAAAGGAAATTGTTGATCAAATTAGTACACCACTTGCAAACTTATTTAACTTGTCACTAGAAGAAGGAATAGTTCCTTCAGAATGGAAAGAAGCAAACATTACGCCGCTGTTTAAGAAGGGATCGAGGAAGAAGCCAGAAAATTACAGACCAGTGAGTTTAACATCAGTTGTATGTAAATTACTCGAAACATTAATTAGAGACCACATGGTGGAATTCCTCATAAAACATCAATTAATAAATGCATTTCAACATGGATTCCTAAAAGCAAGGCCATGTCTAACCAATCTCTTGTTTTTTAGAAGAAATTACAAAGTGGGTAGATCACGGGTCACCAATGGATGTTGTCTACTTAGATTTTCAGAAAGCTTTCGATAAAGTGCCACATCAAAGATTGTTACTTAAACTAAAAGCCCATGGTATAGGCAATGATGTAATCAACTGGATAGAAAAGTGGCTTACACACAGAAGACAGAGAGTAATAGTAGATTGTAAGATTTCAAACTGGAAATCTGTTTTGAGTGGGGTACCACAGGGATCAGTGTTAGGCCCTATACTGTTTTTAATATATATAAATGATTTGGAGGATGACATATCTAGCAAAGTACTCAAATTTGCAGATGACACAAAAGTATTCAGAAAGGTCACTAATGATACAGATAAACAAAGTTTACAGGATGATCTAAAAAAATTAGTTAAATGGTCAGAAAAATGGCAAATGTTATTCAATTTTTGGAAGTGTAAATGTATAAACATAGGACATGGAAATATGGACGAGGAATATAAAATGGGGGATGCTGTACTAGGTAGAACCACACAAGAAAAGGATTTAGGAGTAACATTTAATGCTGACATGAAAGTTTCAGAGCAATGTGGGATTGCTGCTTCGAAAGGAAATCAAATTCTAGGGCTAATTAGGAGAACTATCACGTATAAGGAGAAACATCTAATTGTACCCCTGTACAAAGCAATAGTTAGACCACATTTGGAATATTGTATTCAAGCATGGAGGCCATATCGTAAAAAAGACATAGATAAGCTAGAAAGAATACAACGAAGAGCAACTAAGATGATTCCAGAATTAAGAGACCTTAGTTACGAAAGTCGCTTATTACAATGTGGTTTGACAACACTAGAGACCAGGAGACTAAGAGGAGACCAAATAGAAGTGTTTAAAATAGTGAACGGTTATGAGGATGCTGATAGGAATATGTTCTTCAAACTTAAAGAAGGCAGTAGAACCAGAGGACACAAAGCAGCATTAGTTAAGGAGCAGTGTAGGTTGGACATGAGAAAGTACTCATTCTCACAGAGGGTGCTAAATGAATGGAACAAACTGCCAAACGATTGTGTTAATGCTAGTAGTGTGAATATGTTTAAAAATAGAATTGACAAATATCTGAAAAGGGCGGGCTACACATAGATGAGAAAATTGTTGGACCCTCGATAAGCCAATGGCTTCCTTGTCCACTTGCCATCTGGAACTTGTTGTTCGAGATGGCAATCTTGTTAAATCTTGTTATTCAGACATCCAACCAGTGACCTTCAATGTGTAACGCGGTACTATGCAATGCAAGACCAATCGCCCCAGGATGACGTGCTAGCGCGTGTGCGTCTGTGTGTCAGGCGTCATTGAGAGTACGTGGGATTGTATGTCTGCCTTGTGTGTCTAACCAGTGGTGTACGAAAAATACCGGGGGTAACAGGCCTGTTTCCCACGGAGATTTAGACTAATGCGCAAAGAGTGCTATGCATATTGCCGTGAAAGAAGCGACAGTCAGTCAGCATGGCCATGGGTGGATGCAGACTTTGAAAAATAGGGAGTGCCCAGTTTCCCAAAAACGACACCAGACGCAGGACATTTTATTTATCAAACTGCCTGCAGGATACACAACAGCATGCACGCACGCACGCACGCACGCACGCACGCACGCACGCACACACACACACACACACACACACACACACACACACACACACACACACACACACACACACACACACACATAGTAGTCCCCCTTCTGCAAGGAGGCAATGGTCTTATAACGAGGGTGGCCTTTCGTGGGGGGTATTACTTGCTGCACGGCAAGGTGGCCTCTGATGAGTTGACCTTTTTTGACAGGGGCTTATATTCATATATATATATATATATATATATATATATATATATATATATATATATATATATATATATATATATATATATATATATATATATATATATATATATATATATATATATATATATATATATATATACATATATATATATATATATATATATATATATATATATATATCAGAGGCCACCTATATATATATATATATATACTATACTATAGTAGATTGTGTATGCGAAACATGTCATGAATACCTATTGCTTTAATGTGTAATAACTTACAAATTCATACCACCATTGTCTTGAAAATGTTATGTATTCTAGTTTGAATTTGTGCTATCGTGTCGAACACCTCCAAACCACCAGTGCATGGTACAGTTGTTCGAACACCTCCAGGCGCCAGTGCATGGTATAGTTGTTCGAACACCTCCAGGCGCCAGTGCATGGTATAGTTGTTCGAACACCTCCAGGCGCCAGTGCATGGTACAGTTGTTCGAACACCTCCAGGCGCCAGTGCATGGTACAGTTGTTCGAACTCCTCCAGGCGCCAGTGCATGGTACAGTTGTTCGAACTCCTCCAGGCGCCAGTGCATGGTACAGTTGTTCAAACACCTCCAGGCGCCAGTGCATGGTATAGTTGTTCAAACACCTCCAGACGCCAGTGCATGGTACAGTTGTTCAAACACCTCCAGGCGCCAGTGCATGGTATAGTTGTTCAAACACCTCCAGGCGCCAGTGCATGGTACAGTTGTTCGAACACCTCCAGGCGCCATTGCATTACCACAGTAAATAACTCATCACGCCCTGCAAAGGTCCATAAACTTGGTGTGACTGCCCTCGGATACCAACTTTTTTATCCTGCTTCTGTGGTTCCCTTGGCACTTCGTGGAAAAATTAAAGAAGTTCGCTACTGCTACAACCGATGAAAGTAGATAAAAGAACTGTATAACTATGCACGCCCTGCATCAAAGAAGTCACACAGTTCGTTGTCTCGGCCATATTCACAGCGCTATCATAATTATGCTTGGTCGTGCATCTTTCGGGTGTCCAAGCCGAGCTGCTCGAACTGTTCGGCGATGACTCATGTGCCTCTGGAGCTACACAAGAGAAACTCCAACAATTCTTCACGGATCGTATGTTTTTCGAGCATATTTCAAGCAAAGCTCAACACTTCTTTTGTATGTGTCAAAAGCCTCGTCGGCGCTGGTGGAATACAAACTACCTTTTGAATTCTGAGCATGCTCTGTTGCTGGATCTGCTTCACGATGGTGAAAATAATTTCTCAATGGAATAGTCTGCTCTTCATAGAGAATAACCTTCTTTACAATTGGTTGCAACTAAGGCGATTACTTACTTACTTTGGTATACTTGGTTGTAGTCTCTTTTAGCCGGTGGCTAGAGACCTAAATTTCTTCTTGGAGGTGTTCAGGGAAGAAGCTATTACTTCTTCAGGGGGTTTGTTCCAGTGATTGACAACACGATTTGTGAAAAGGTGTTTACAGATCTCTGTGCAGGAGTACGTCTTTCCTAGCTTTAAGCTATGGCCCCTCAGATTGCTGCTACAATGGTAGAAAAATGCTCAGGGTTATTCCTATTTAGGCCACTGAGATATTTATATACCTCACAGAGGTCCGCCTCAAGTCGTCTCTGTTCCAAAGGTGTTATCCTGAGTTTCAACGCTCTTTTCTGAACTTTCTCTAATTCATCTATATCCTTTCTATAGAAGGGGTTCCAAGCTGGCGATGCATATTCCAGCACTGGTCGTATCATTGTTTCATATAAGGTCTTTATTATCTTTTCCAATCTAATTTCAATGTATCGTTTAATTAGTCGTATGCATTGATTTGAATTAGTTGTAATATATTTTACGTGGGTGCTTGGTTTTAGATTATCGTATATGGTAATTCCTAGATCTTTTTGTTCTCCAGCAACTTCTATAATTTCTCCATTTAATGTGTATGCATAGTTGAGGCTTTGTCTTATTTGAAGAACTACACATTTAGTGGCATTGAAGTTTAATAGCCAATTTTTTTTTACCAAACTGCAAGTTTGTTGAGATCATTTTGGAGAACTTCACAGTCAGCCAATGTAGAAATATTTGAGCAGAGTTTTTTTCATCAGAAAATATTTTGGCCGTTGCCTTGACTGAGTCGGGTAGATCATTGACATATAACAAAAATAGTATAATGACCCTAGAATTGAGCCTTGTGGAACCCCACTTCTGGCATTTTTTCATGATGAATGACCATTTCCATGATGAATGACTTTCTACCTACTAGGAAAGATTGGATCCATAGTAGCACTTTGCATTTAATACCATATTGTCTTAATTTATAAATTAACTGTTTATGGGGTACAGTATCAAAGGAAAAGTAGATTACATCAGTTTCAACACTGTTATCTGTATTTGTTGCCCAGTCTTGTAGACATTCTAACAGTTGAGTAATGCATGAACATGTTTTTTTGGGGAAACCATGTTGGTTACAACTGATAGTATTGTTTATAGCTAGTTTAAACAAATTGTCTTGTATCATTCTTTCTAGTAGCTTAATTACTTGGCTGGTGAGTGAGACTGGTCTGTAATTGTTGCACTTGTTTCGTGGACTGTTTTGTGGATTGATGTTACATTAGCATCCCTCCAATCCTGTGGTATTGGCTTGTTTGTATGGATTCATGAAATATATAGGGTAGAGGAATATCAAAATCGAAGCAATTTCTTAGAACATTTACATTTAGTAGGTATGGACCACTAGCTTTGTCTGGTTTCAGTTTGTTAACTTCGTCCTTACTTCGGTTGGTAAAATGTCTAAATTATACAGTGTATATTTTACATCAGTATCTAAAGTTGGTAGAGAGTGCAGTAATTCTGGCTTATCTGTAAGAACAGATATGAAATAATTGTTTAATATATTTGCTTTAGTTTGATCGTCTGAGAATTTTTTTCCTTCAAAGTTAAGATCACCAATTGTTGACGACGATTTGGTAAAGTGTCTAGTTTAGTTCCAGAATCTTTTATCGTTAACATTTATTAGGTCGACCAATTTTTCTTCATAGTGCAATATTGCCTCCTTTAAGACAGTCTGGAGTATCTCTTTTTCTAATTCATATATTAGTGGCTAATGAAAGCCCACTTTTATTAGCCACTACTTCTTTAGCACGTTTACTGTTTGCCTTTTGCACAGATTTGTATCTTACCCAAGGAGACTTTAGTCTTGATCCCTGCTTTATCTGTTTGAAAGGGACATGTTTCTCCACTAGTTGAGTTTAACACTGCTTGAAATGTTCCCACATTTCAGTCATAGATTTATTATTGTATTCTTTGGTCCAATCTATGTTTTTTATTTCCTTGTTTATTGCCATATAATTAGCTTTTAAGTACAAGTAAACAAACATTTATCGCATGTTTTATTGTCTCGCACGTTTGTTTGCAAGCCCAACAACTACTGATGAAACAAATCCTGCCGAAATAAAGGGGGTGCCCGGGCACCTGATGGACACTTCCTGGATCCGCCCATTAGTCAGCTACCGTGATAAGTAAGTTCTTGCATAATTGCGTGTGTGCGCCGAGTATGACATAATGTTATTGTCATATGTTGCGTATCTAACACACGCTCGTATATGTGCTGTGTGCGTTAGCTTCATCCATCCTCGCTAGTCAGGGGTGGTGTAGTAGTACAGATTGACCTGTTGAAATGTTTGAGGCGCTCGCGCCTCAAACTTCAATAATAATAATAATAATAATTTTATTAAAATGGCAACTATAGCAGTTGAATTATACAATTGGCACAGTAAAACAACCAATGATAATAAATTAATTAAGACAAAAATATGACTTTAAATATAAAAACTTAAAAGGTGCACGTACATCATGTTTAAAGTAATGTTTGTATATTAACAATGTAAATATGAAGGACATAATCATAAATTAAAACTTAAAACAGGCAATACTATAGTAGAATAAATTATATGGCCTACTACTATTATGTAAAAAGTAACTAATTTATAAATGAGTTCATAATTACTGCCAGTGTCTTAAAGCATACGGTATAAAAGAGTTCTGAAATCTTGCAGTTCTGCAACGCGGCACACAGTAAGTCCTCGTGTTTCGAGTTGTATACGGAGTTTCCCGGAGGGGAGGCAAAAGATGGTGTAATTTATGTGTAGATTGTTGCATGCTTATGAATAGCGTTCTACACAACTTCTCCCTCCGGTCTGACAGCGTTGGTAGATTGGCTGCGGTGATGGCTTCGGTGTACGACTTATCTTGGAAAATTATCCGCATTGCCCTTTTCTGGATGTATTCTATCTGTCTCGTTTGCTTTTTTGTAAGGCTCGTGTGCCACACTTGGCATGCATACTCCAATACCGATCGGACGATTGAAGTGTATATGTTGATGAGATGGTGAGGGTCAATGCCGGCTCTTTTGAGAAGGATGATGAAGTATAGACGTTGCGATGCTTTTGTAGTGATTTCGTCTATGTGTAATTGCCACTTCAGGTCTTCAGATAGAGTCACACCTAGTAGACGAGTGCTGTTAACTTGTTGGATTGGTCTACCGTCGATGGTTAGCAGTGCGATGTCCGGAGTTGATTTCTTGATGCATATCCGCAGTTCTTTCGTCTTGTCGTAGTTCAGCGCCATTTTATTACTCGCTGTCCATTGCCCGACTTCGTCTGCCGCTACTTGGAGTGAGCTGTCCATTCCGGAGGATGAAGAAGCTTCCCATATTGTGCAATCGTCGACATATTTTATATGTTCGCATACTGTTTGCAGATCATTAATATGGTGTAGGAAGCCGATTGGTCCAAATATTGTGCCTTGTGGGACACCTGCGTTGACACGGGTATCTCGTCAGGGCCGGTTGCTTTGTGTGTTTTAATTCGTGATAGTGATATGACTACTTCATCGACGTTGATGATGTAGGCATCTGGGACCGTCGTGTCGGCTCCCGGAGGTAAGAACTCATCAACGGGTAAAAGTGGTGGGAAATCTTTGGTCACAGACTCAAAGAAATCGCTTATTTCGTTTGCTAGAATACTGAAGTTTCCTGAACAGTGTGTGTTAGCAAGACCTTGTAGATTGTCACAGTTGACCTTTACCCCTACAAGTTCTTTCAAAGAGGGTTCCCACGAAATACTCATCATTACTAACAATTAAAGCTAAAACTGCATCCTCAATAGATTTAGCCAACACAAATCCGGTTAATTAAAATCCAAATATGTAGTATGCGAATAGTTTAAGTAATATCCGCAGTCGGTTTAATTAAAACATGCGTATTTTTGTTCAAATCATCGAAAGAATTGACTTTATGACTTTAGTCGTTAGAACTGGTAAGGCTCAAAATAGTGGACATCTAAAATACTAAACACTGCGGGTCGATGCCTATCACGGGCGTTATTTAAATCCTCTCGCCGATCACATGACAAAGTTACGAAACTTCACCAAGGGTGAAAATCGTGACTTTTCAGCATTTCGATTTTCACTTCACTTAATACTTGAACAAGCATTAAGTAATTTAATAGTTTGTCTGATGATTTCACAAAGGACACTAGGTAGGTTTGAATGTTTGCAAAATGAATTTGAAATGAGACGAGCAAAACATTCGAATTGAGGAGGGATTTGATCGAATTGAGGAAGTTCAGTAGGCGAGCCCCAAGATCTCAGGGATGGCAGCTATTGGTTAACCCAGCATCAGTAAATTCCGTGTTTCAGCAGTGTTATCTGCCAGGGATACTGATGTAGTCAGAAGCCCCTGGTGGCGAGAATGGCTTCAAAATGACGATAAAGAATTTCCAGGCACATCTACTAGTGGTGTTAATTCAGATCTGCATGACAGTTGTTGACGTTGCCGCGTTTCATTTTACATACACTATTATTAATTATTTTGTGGCAATAATTTAAATTATTATTACCTGGTCTTCCAAGTTTTAATGTGCGCTACATCTGTAAAAGTGTGTGCGTGTGTGTGTGTGTGTGTGTGTGTGCGTGCGTGCGTGCGTGCGTGCGTGCGTGCGTGCGTGCGTGCGTGCGTGTCAACCCACCCAACCAGTTGCTTTCGATGCATAATAGCTTGTTTACTTGTTTCTATACTCCCTGTTGTCACAGAATGCCTAAAACGTACAATTTATTACAATATTTTCGAGTACACAATCGTCACAAAATCTTACCCGAGCTAGCGAGTGGACTGATTAAAGTCATGGATCAGTCTGGGTCGTAGCTGATTCAGTGTGTAAACATCAGTCATCATTGCAATAGCATTCTAAATTAATGCACCATAATTTATTTATAATATCATTATCGTGAAGTTATTTACGCAAAATAAGAATCAGTTACGTGTTATGTTGGTATTTCGATAATTTTGCTTGGCGACCAGTACAACTATAGAGGAAATGTACACCGATTTTCATTGGCTAACTAAGACAGAATTACCGTATTATTAAAATACCCAAAGTCTCCGACTGCTGTAGTATATTTACCGTCAGAAATTGTATAAGAAAATGTGTGGAGGTGAAAGATTACGATTATAACACGTTTTGTATTGATATTATGTTAATAAGATATTTTATAAACACTAATAAATTCAGAGTTGCATTTTTTCGTAAAACAGTCCTTCAGTTAACCAATGAAAATCGTTGTACCTTCCCTTTAAACGATCATCTGTTCGACTGTCAGGCGGCAGGTGAAAGGCGCCACCATGCGGTAGTGCAACGCGCATGAGCGCACGCGAGACAGCTGTTCGCCCATCCACGGCTGAACGTTCATAATATCGCTCACTTCCACCATGTCCCATATGGACTTCCACATACTGTCGATGAGCGATGCGGGCAAGAGTTCCCCATACACACGCCGGTACTCCCGCAGTGCCACCGCAAACCCACCAGCACACTTGCGCAGAGTGACGACGACTCCAAGATTGTTGTTGATCTGTGTTCCGCTGACTATCTGCACATCGATGGTTGCGTCAGAGCGCATGACAGACATGGCAGTGGTGAGAAGGGTCGGCACGTTGTCGATGGACAACAGGCTCTCGGCACTGAAGGACCGGGTCATGTCGACTCCAGTCGGCGTGATAACTGCAGGCAGTAGAAGTGTGGAACATGGTAGAATGCATAACACTGTTGGTGTCATGTCAACAATCTATTTATTAATACACTTAGGGGTCAGTCTGGCAGCATGCGCCGACGTCCACTCGCCTCTGCTCTGTCTATGTTCATTCGCCTACTTGGACCAGTGGCCTCTGAACTACCCATTTGCGAGGCACAAAGGCAGTTATTTTGAGTTATTTACTATTATGCTTGTATACCTGCATGACAAACATGGAAACATTATTAAAAAACATAAAGGCAGTTATTTACAGCTATGTACTATTATATTTTATACCTGTCGGACAAACATGGAAACAGTGACCGAATTGTGGTCGAACTGAGTGGGCGCCACTCACCAGACGGCGTAACCGCGACCCCACCTATCTATTATACGCTAACTTAGGGGTCAGTCTGGCAGTATACGCCGACGTCCCCTCGCCTCTGTCTATGTCCATTCGCCTCCTTGGACCACTGACCTCTGATCTACCAATTCGCGATGACAAAAATTAATTCATAAATTCACTCATCACGTGCAATCGTCACTTTGTTAGTGACTCTTGATGGGTAATGACGGACGGATGGTAAATGCCACAGAGTAGGTCAACACTCAATTCGCCCAGTGTGTCCGTCTTTGACCGACACGTAGAAGATAACTATAAATAAATACTTTTGTGGTTGTTTAATGAATGATTTTTTTTCAAGGTAATATCATATCGGATATATTGGTAGTTAATGTTTTCTTTGCTGCTACGTTAGATCGTTCATTTGATAGCAAAGTACAAACATTTCTAAATCATTCACCGGGCTGGGCCGAAATTGAGGGGCATTTGCTTTGGGTGTATTTTTCTGAAAGTTATGTGATTTTGTCGGATTACACAGAGAACGTGTGTGTGTGTGTGTGTGTGTGTGTGTGTGTGTGCGTGCGTGCGTGCGTGCGTGCGTGCGTGCGTGCGTGCGTGCGTGCGTGCGTGCGTGCGTGCGTGCGTGCGTGCGTGTCAACGGAGCATCAATGTGCTGTGAAATGTTGAAGAAAATCGTAGGACAAATTGTGCAGGAATCCTAAGAAACGTCAGAATGGCAGCCAATTTAAAAATCAAATGTAGTTTCACCGCTTTTGCTCCGTGGACGGGTGTAAGCTAGTCAACATTATAAAAAAAATTAAACCCTCGATAGTCTTATATATATTAAGTTATGTGTCAACCTTCACAAAAAAATGGTCGCACGACCAAATATAAATTGCTAAAGGTATAATCTTATGTAGTATAAACTATATCTGTTCTATATTTTGATCACTGAAAACATGTGCCAATGAACAACATTTTGTTAATAATAATTAAATTCAAGTATCATGTTATGTTTTCATTGCACGGTGAACGTCAAGGTCGATATTCATAAACATACTGTCAAAATGTATATACCCATTGTGGTTCATTAAAACACATTTGGACAGTTAATATGTTAGAATACTATGATTTCTAGATAAGAGAAACCATCGGAATGTCTGCCGTTAAACAGTACCAACTTGACGCCATTGTTTCAACTGTTAATCAGATAGTGGTAAAGTGGCAGTGCTCCACACTTGGTGCTCAGGTATTTACAGCCAATTAAGTTGTTACACTTGAATAATGTATCAGTGTCGTTAAATGGTGTTCAACGTGTGAAAAAATGCTTGGTTTATAAAACAATTGATACATGATTGGTAATTTTTTAGTTGGAGATTAGAAAGTGCAGCTAGGCTAGTGCAGAACCGAAATAGCATCAAATCCGTGGACCAACAACAGTAGACAATAGGAGGGTAACAACGTGTGTACAATAGGGGGGTAACAACGTGTGTACGATGTACTTCACAAACATTACATTTTAAGAGCTATAGCGAATACTCTTAATACAACTGGTGCTCGACAGCCAACACCTTTACAGCAATTTACCTTTGCCTCGTAGTTGCAGCTCAATGGGGTAGTGGTCACTCACTAGCTTTGCCTACAAATAGCAAATATAATATTATCTAAATTGTTTTGTCATTTCTCTGGTCGTGTTGCACTGACACAGACAAAACGAGGCCACAAATAACGACCATTATGTGAAATCTCCCAAATGCAGGAAAAACTAAAACTTTGATAAAGGTGATCAAACATATGCTACCCAAGTAATTCTCTTAAGAGCATTCACGTTATACAACTTTTCAACAATAACACTGTTACTGATAAATTGCTTGTTTATATACTGGAAATCCATTTGTCCTATTTTATGATGACATAATGACGAATTTGGCGATTATCAAACACTAGAACATCAATTAAAAAAAACAATCATCACAGGGAAAAGTTATTTTAGCAACTGTTTCCATCGTAAACCCTTGCAAACCCCTTCTGCTTTGCTCACTCTCGTATCGACAATAATTAAAACCGAAACCCCCTGTTCTTTCCGATGCTAGCAACCACCAAAACTTCCAAAACTATTACTAGCCCGTTCCCACTACGTCTACGTTTATAATAATTTCTCTCCCATCAGTTTCCCTCCCTTACCACCAACAAAGATACTGCACATATACATAACTAGATTTAGGGCAAGTTATAGTGTAACAATGTGCTCATAACCTAGTGACCAACAAGAACATCGTGCTAACATTACAACATTTTCTGGGCGCTATATTCGTGGATTGCAGACACCAATGGACGTCAATATCCAGCTACAGGCAAACAGTAATGTATAGTGACGCTACCTCTGCGGGAGTGAGGCCCTGGGCCCTGTCGAAGTAGACGACTCCGACACTGTCCGGCACAATGGCGGCCTTCAACTCATCTCCCGTCACGACAAACCTGACACCGAGCGGCATATCAAATAAGTAATGGTCAGAACGTCTCCTAGACGTGTGTGTGCGTGCGTGCGTGTGTTTGTGAGTGTTGCACTAGTAGAAACACACAAATAGTACAACATACAAATAATGTCACACTAGTGGATTTAAAATGGCTTGTCTGTAGACAGGCATTTTGGGTTGAACAGCATCACAACGGAATCTAAGAATAAAGTTGCATTTTCACTTAAGTCATCTTCTTCTTAACCAATTAAAAATGTTCCCGTATGACAACAGCGTGATATGCATCCGTTGGATAATCACTGATAATTATTGTCACATCAGCAATCAGCGCCTGTCTCTTGACCTAGCACACTGTCCAGTGCAACATGAAACCGAAGCGGCAACTAATTGGATAAAATTACAACTGATAATACACATTACGTATGTCGAATTATGTATTTGTAATCCGATAACTCAACATGCAACTGTAGATTTAAGACAATAAAATACACATTAAGTATGTCGAATTATGTATTTGTAATCCGATAAGTCACCATGCAACTGTAGATTTAAGACAATAAATGACAATGTAATTCGTACACGGTGGACACCGATTGATAGAATCACTTTAGGTCAGAGCCATTTGTTTCCACTAACTGGCTGATTCATTTAAGTGGCGCGTTTTAATGCAACGGGAATGGAGAATGATTCCACCCTAGTCAGTAAATTAATTTAGTTAAGCGGTAGTAGTACTGTAGTACACCGTAGTGCTGTTTCACATGCACACCCATACTATATAAGATACCAGATATGTAGTTGTCATTAGATCAGTTACAACCTGTCTCTCCTGGTACGTTCGGTAAGGTTAGTGCTAAGCCATTAGTTTGTACACGAAATCAATTAACGTCGATACACGATTAAAGGGCATATCTGACTTGCATAAGTGTGTTCAGCATCCACATGAATATGTTCAGTAACATTTTCAAATAACAATTCTGGTTTCACTCGAGATTTTGGTGTCATTAAGTAAACGTTATTCCATTGCACGAATACATCAACTGACCGGTCGTATGCGCAGTTGGAGTTGCCCACTGTGCTGTCAATGTCGTCTCCTAGCAACCACTCAAATCTCGGGTCAGTGCGCAGGCGCACGCCGGCCCATTCTCTACCTGTCACGTATGAGCAGTCAGCGTTGAAATCGCCAGCGATAATGACATTCTGTAAGCAATGGAGACAACGCAAACCATTAGAACCTAAATATCGAGTGACGGTAACATGGTAAAGGTGCACTAGGTGTACGACAAATTAGCTGCCCAATACATGTTTGTAGATTTAATCCTTATCACCATCATCGTCATCTGACATCATCATCACCACCATCGTTATCATCGTTGGTTGTTGCGATAATGATTACAACAATAGTGAGCATTATCGCAACAACCAACCATATCATCTAGTCATCCTCGATATCATATGAAGTAATAGGTGTTTGCAATTGACATGATTCTTAATAAAGGTATTAATATTATCTCCAAACATTCACTAATTATATTATATTATATCTAACAAAATTGTTTGACCAATCACACTTCATTACAATTACCAATATCAATTCCATCTTCATTTATATAATTGTTATCAACACGACATTGACAGAAGTCTCAGCGATACCGACTTACTTGGACATCGAGGGCTTGGGCCGTGACCTCGTAGGCTTTGACGAGGGCGTCTAGCTCCTTCTCGGCAGCCTTAGGGGACGTGTGGATGCCCATCACCGCGAACGTACCGACGTCTACAACAAGTCGTGGCATTAACGCTGAAGAAACCACATATTGCGGCAGTGAGAACAACTGTGTGAAATGCGAAGCATCAGCGAAGCGAACTATTGTTTTTTGTTCTTAAGTTCTGAAATAATGTTAGTATTTAAGGCATATTACAGCAAATGACAACCATTCACATATATTCAAAATGCTCAATGTGTCAGAGTTGACAGGCAACTATTTAGTAGTTTCAACGGCAGTTTCGTCCATGACTAGTGTGTACTGAAAGACTTGTCTAAAATGTTCATCTGTTCTAGTTGTGTTAAGCATCGCCATCGTCTTTTTCAGGTAACTTCTCGACGCACGTGACATGATAGTCAAATTGCTTAAACGTGTAAGCAACACTGGATCCTGTACATCTGGGGAAACAGCTGCAGGACGAACGACCTTAGATCGAAAAGAGGAGCCTGTGGCTAGGATTCGGTGTTCAGACACACAGGATGCAGGAAGCATATTTTAGCCTGAACTTTGAGTTTGGGCGTACTGACATCTATAATGTTGTCTTGTAAAGTCGGTGTTACTATAATGACAAATTTTCTTATTTTTACCCGATCCACGTCAACGACACCAGGTTGACATCCTTCCTGAGTGTAAAACGTTGCTATTTATTTTGACACAATATATCATATGAGATAGTTATGTACAGTTGTACTGTACAATTCATTTATGTACCTGTGCTGTTGGAGTGAAAGCGAACAGCAAATGGTTCCCGTTCGAATTCGTCTTGGGGATCACTGTACTGGAAGATGCCGGTCGCTATGACCTTCGATGACCTTAGACAAACATCAAATGCAAAAATCATTTACGCGTATCAACAGTATTGGTGAACTTTTTTTATATGTTTAACTGTATATTTTATATTAATTATTTAACACATTTAATATATATGTGTGTGTGTGCGTGCGTGCGTGCGTGCGTGCGTGCGTGCGTGTGTATGTATATAAAGTGATTGAACCTTTTAGGAAAATGCGTTATTTATTAATACTAATTATTATTATAGTTTGTATAGTTATGAAAATGTCACAATACTCAGGCTTTCGGAGTACAATGTACGAGCCCGCTGGAAAACAGACCACGACTCAAATACCAAGTAATATTGTATACCCGTCGACCTTACAAGTCTCACAATCGAGGGACGTTTGGCAATATTACTCTGTGTTAGAAAAAGCATCCATCTCGCAGGCCGCAGCAACAAATAATCAACGCAGGGAAATTTGGCTATACAAAATGCCACCCGTAATGAAAGAGTGATATACGTGACGTTGGCATTTGTGTCCTTACACTACACGATGTCACGCTGACAGACAGAGGGTATTGTTGACGCTTACTTGAACAAGAACGCATACTGTTCCTTGCTTGATGTTCTCCCGAGCCGTTCGCTGACAACGTAACGAAAGCGATCAGTCGAGATTCTGCAAGGCAAGCGCAAGGTTGTAAATTCAGTATACAAAGCCGGATTCTGCGAAATATTCCTTTGCATATTCAATGTCTTTATTTGTGATAAAACGTATTCTTAATTTAAGTAGTTCAGTTGTGTGTTAATTAATATTAAATTTATGTTAAGCAATTCAATGGCTATTATTGGTGCGAACGATGACTGGAAAGCGTGTTCTTGAATATCATTCTAAAAAACACAGTGTCTTTGAATTGTCAGGGTTGGAATACATTGAAGTTTGCGTCTCATACGCGCCAACCCTGAGCGGTGGTAACAAAAATATTGAAGACCCGCAAACGAACCCATGCGATTATCTAATGTCCACTGGTTTGGACTGGCACAGCGCAGCTGATTGCGCACATCCAAAGCTAAAGTATTCGCTCTTCGGACGAGTGTTGAACTGTTTATCTGTCATTCGCCATTAGACAAACGTGGCCCGGATCCCGTAATACAAAAAGCCTTGTTCCAACGCTCAACACCGCAGGGAATGTCTCTGACGCCCATAAGATGGCAAATCTGAGGAAAGAGCTACGGGTAAGCCGTTGACACTAATATGTCGGTTGTCACATTCTGCACCCGTTTTGTTACACACCGCACACCGCGTGTGTTGTCACGAATGCAGTCACACGCGATACGACCGTCACAACAGTCGCTTGCTTATACAGGCTGTAAGTAGTTGGGGGAATCGAAATGCCACAAGTGTCGCTCTCTGTCGGATACACTTGTTAACACTTTTTTTAGTATCATAATGTGGTCTATTAATTCACAATCCCCCACTGTCTATGGCCAGGTAGTACTCAATTACATAGCATAGTGAACTGACCCGTTTATAGTCCTCTTATACGTGAGACAATAATAATAATATTATTATACTAACAATGCCTCTGGCGAATGCACCGATATTTCACGGTGTCCCTGTTGTCGCATAATAGGTCCATTCTCATAAAGCGTTATCTTATCTACTGAGACAAATCTAATCGTTTTTTACTCCATCCGTTCCTGGCAGATATATTCATTCGATCACGAACTCAACCTAATTGAAGCATTCGACAGCGCAAAGGCGCCAAGTATTTTTAATTCAACACAACACACACCCAGACAGTTGACCAGGCCAAAAACTAACGCCCGTTCTCGATGGTACGTGACACGCTGTCTGATGACGTAATACAAATATGTTGTGGGATATTAACCAGAATGTAGAGTAGCTTGGAGCATAACGCCCAGTTTTGGGGCATAAAGTCCACCCCCATATAGGCAAAGTCAATCGCCGTACAATGTTTTTCTATCTGGCTGTTCCTACTAGTACGGCGAAGATCTCGCTCGGCCGAAACGTAAGCATTTTCATGAAACGTGAAACCTTACAAAACCGCCATAAACAGAGCAATAAACACGTCTTTCGTGTATGCATGCATTCTTATATGTATATCACTAAAGTTACCTGACAATAACCATGTAAAAGTGTGAAATTATTACCTTTTCGTCAGAACGCATGTGCTTGTCAAGGTTTGTATATAACCGAATGTATATAATGTCACGCTAAGAATTGCCGTCTACTGGCCATAGAGTTACATCATTAATAATGCCCATATAAACTTCTAACTTAGTAACGGGTGTTTTATTTATGTCTTTGCTGCTGGCCCATTCTGGCCTCATTCTTCACGAAATCGCGTTTGATCATGTGACCCAAAGGCAACATCACGTGCACAGTATGGCGGCTAATTGTGAAATGTTTTCTATGTCACCGATAAAAGTACTCACAAGTAATCATTTGGAGCACATTTCTTCAGTTTCTTGACGCCCAATCGTCGGTTGTATGTCACGGAATACACGTGTGAAACGGTTTGTGCGTATCGGTTTTAAAACTTAAGTTATTAGTTCTGTAGTCAAACGGCTACGGAACTGCCAAAATGGCGCTTTAGCAAATGCCCCTCAGGCATTTCGCCCCAGAGACGAAGAGCGGGGCGAAAATTTTTGCCTAACCCCCATATAGTTATACGGCTCGAAAATTACAATTTCGATATCGCCAGATGGAGCTACATATCGACATTCGTATCTGGGGCATCGGAGATTGCCGCAGAAGTAAAACGCGCGGTAAGCTGTTCATATTAAAAATTTGGCTTTTGAATTATAACAATTGTCCTTACCAAAGTAGGACTATGTACAGTAACCACGGGAAACTGTGCAAAGAACTGAATGTATAGCATAGACAAATTTGCATATAATAGTTCTATAAAAAATAATGATTAGGTTACGAGCGATATATGAGAATAATATTAAAATGAAGAACTTATAATATTGCACACGTGTTGTAAAAAAGCCAAACATAGTAGGTGCAAAACGTACAGTGTGTACGTTATGCCCCATTACCTGCATAACGACGATCGACTTGCGGCGTTTAGGAAAAAACATCACAACTGTGTGCTGTATGAGCGCAGCTGGTACGTTCGCCCCCCCCCCCATTCGTCTTTCCACGCAAGCGAATGGTTGATTCTTTGACGAACTGCGCTCCGGCATGCTGCGTGGACAACGTTAACATCCGATGATCGGGATACATTGACAATAATTTATTCCTGAGATGAATACACCTCTTTGTTGACACTGCTGGCTGCAAGAAGACAACACCATATCTACTCCTGCTAGATGGCCATGAAAGCCACAAGACACTCCATGTCATTCTCTACGTTCGAGAGAATGGCGTCGTGATACTAACGTTCCCGCCTCAATGCACCCATCGACTACAACCCGAGATCGGACGTTCTTCCGATCCCTGAAGGCAACTCACGCGAGGGTCGACAACTGGATGATTTGCAACAAGCACCGACCGGTGACGCAGTGTGACTTCGTCCCGCTCTTCAACGAGGCGTACAAAACGTCGGTCACCATCGCATCGGCAACTAACGGGCTCAGAGCGGCCGGACTATGGCCATTGGAAGACGCCAAATTCAAAGAAGAACTATTGGCCACCGCCCCTATTCAACCTACCATCCAGCCTGCTCCGGGTGCTGGTGTCGCTGGTGCGCTGGTGACAAAGGGTGCGTGTGACAAGCGCTGTGGTGACGTCTTCACCGTATAAGAATATGATGGAAGACAGGATTACTGCCAAGGCAACCACGTCGGACATCATACGTCCAGCCATTCAGAAGTAGCAGCGAAAGCTGGATCCAGTGTCAGATATGTCACCACTGGTCGCATCATGCCTGCACAGAGGGTGGCAGATTTTAAGTTTGCCACAATTGCGAGTCTGACAGTGGGTGAACGAGTGGTTAGGCAGCAGGTCCGACGAACGTTACATCCTGTGCCAGATATATCACCAATGGTCGCAAATGGGCGACGATGGTGGAATATTTTATGCTTGCCATAATTGCGAATTAACGAGTGGTTGACCGTCGAGAGTTGATGAGAATAGTTTTAATAAAGTTCTGAATTGTAAAAGTGTCTACACGGATTAAATTCCACACATGAATACAACATTACAAAGTAACATTTCTGCAGTCAAACCACATCAATATAAAATGTTAGAACTGCCCAGATTATGTTCGATTAGTTGCATTTTAGTAGTCTACTCTCCATTATTAAAGTAGATCGAAGACAATGGCAAAGGATCTAACATTAATAATAAACAAATATATACACGCACGCACACATACACACACGCACGCACGCACGCAAACACGCACGCACGCACGCATGCACACACACACATATAACAAATACACGTCTCAAAATTTAGCCGAAGTACGAACTAGTGGCACCGACATTTGTCCCATGAGTAGGACAAAACATCCAGAGGTGAATGTTTTGTCCCACGAGTGGGGCAAAACACCTCTATCTAGGACCTCTGCTAAAATGACTACAACATTTTTCAGAGACTATGTACAGTAAAATGTTAAAACACGGAATGTACCTCAGATAATGATCTAGATTATTAACATAACGTAAAACAGATATCCCAAAAGGATTCTTTCCAGCAGCAGATGTCCCAAAAAAGGGCGTTATACCCCAAGCTACTCTATAGACCAAAATAAGGATGACAGGAGGATGTCCATTTTAATCCTACAGCCGTCTTAAGTGCCTGCAGTTTATCAGGTGAACGGTATTAAAATGAAGCATACTTCGTCCTAGGCAATGTCGTAGCATTGTGAATTACTCATGGTTGGTAGGAATTGGTAAAATATTTACCTGTCAAAAAATAAATATGGTGTGTTGTCGACCCGGAACACGTGCCCTGGGTCGGGGTTGACACATTTACCAACAATCAGCCTTGAAGCGACATGTCCTTTATACGATTTATAAATAGTGTGACCAATCGCCCAACCAAGACGTTGTTCACCCAACCGAGAAGAGCTCCATTCATCAAGTGCTGCACTGGTTGAACTGGAACTTGGTTTCACGGCCTGACGTGCTCACACGGGTATTGTCATTGTGGCGTAATTGCATAGTGGTTAGAACGTCCGGTTCTTATCCGAGTGGACATGGGTTCTTATCCGAGTGGACATGGGTTCTTATCCGATTGGACATGGGTTCTTATCCTAAAGGACATGGGTTCGAATCCTTGCTGCAGTTTCGAAGCTTGGACAATTTATTTCATTCGACTTTGTCTCAGTTCAGTTCACTCATTCACAGCTTCATAAACGAGTACCTGGCTGTAGACAGTGGTGGACATAAATGAATGGGTGATCTTCGCGAAGTAATTGTGGAGTGGCTGAATGCGTCCCTGAGAAGAGTTGGAATGACCACGTCTGTCAGGGGGTGAAAAAGTGCAAAGCGTTTTGAATGGTCTGAAGGACTGGACACAGGGCTATATAAGAACTTACCTTTATTACTAAAAAAGAGTCAATAAACTATTTTTTATTTCTAAATTTGCAGTGAATTACTCTTACTATACATGTTTACAATCTACATGGCAAGCATACATTTCTAATTTACATGATAATAACAAGGAATACATTTCACAACTCGCTTACATAACTACGCAACTAGTACACCTTGTGATAACTTATTATTATTATTATTATTATTAAATAGTTTGTTGTTATTATCATTAAATAATAAACAGAATATCCACAATAGCTCAAACGGAATGAACAGTTAACATTACTCACGGGAGAAATGGCCACTTGCTTTTTCGTGTTCAAAAATGTCTCGGTTCAACTTTGTCTAAAAGTATGGATGTCATAGTTCACGATCTACCGTCTCCTTACCGGTTGAGGTGACGCACCAAAACGTCGACAGCCATCGATTCCCGGTCTCTGATCTCTTGCAGCAGCAGAACGTCGTAGCGAGATATGATCTGAAGCGATAACAGGTCAAGTGTCACGTATAACGCGATTAGAACAAAGAGTACAACTCGTAGTGTGATTCCGGCCTACAACACTCCGTGGTGATATCAGGTCAAGTGTCACGTATAACGCGATTAGAGCAAAGAGTACGACTCGTAGTGTGATTCTGGCCTACAACACCCCGTGGTGGTTCCCTACAAAATATTTACATGTTGTATCTTTATCTAGAGTAGTGGATTTTAGTTTTTTTTTTTTTAGTTAATTGATCTATTCCCGAAGCAGCCGATTTGCAACCAGAAGTGTAGGTGTGTGTTCAAATTGTCAGGAATATGAAAAAAAATTTAAAAAGAGACACATTTCTTACACACGCGACACACAAAAAGATACCTTTGCCAAGAGATACATTTGCCAAACATAACGTGTCCGGGTGTAAACTTGAGAAAGTGTAGATAAGTGTTTTATTAGTTGGAAGCGACAACTGAGACTAGATACGTACATTTCAATTGAAGCTACAACTGAGACTAGGTACGTATAGTTCAATTGAAGCGACAACTGAGACTAGGTACGTATAGTTCAATTGGATATTCTGTACAATTACTCAAAACGCTAATATATTGGCCATGCAATTAAGCACGAATGTGTGGTTCGACTCATACAAAAGTTTTAGGTCACCACTATCTGTTGTTTAGAATGTGGGATAAACAGGGGTCCACAACCCTACGTTGGTAGCATGTAGGGAAGTCGCCGCGTATTCTTGTTTATGCCGTAAACCAAACAAAGACGTGTGTTTCTAGACCGGAGATCACATATACCTGCTACAGTTTATTTCACATGTCATGGTCAACTAGTTTAATCAAAACACGTTCGTCTCTTAAAAAAATACATTGACTATGCGGTACAAAGCCTGCATTATTTACCTGCAATCATAATGCAAAGTATAATGACATATCATGAAGTAGCAAGCATGCGCTCACACATACAAATAGCAGCACACACACACGTACACACGCACGCACGCACGTACACACACGCACGCATGCACACACACGCACGCACGCACACACACACACACACACACACACACACACACACACACACACACACACACACCTGTCCGAGGCTATGCAGCACGGCTGGCTTTGAGATCTTCCGAGCGCCGAAAATCTGCACATTGAATGCTCCCAGTAGTAGGGACCGCTCCCTCTCCGCCCAGGCTGGGTTCCCCTGGGCTTGGTCTTGGGACGCTCTGCGATCGGCGGCGCACACAGCCGCCGTCAGTAACAACACCAGCATGCCGAGTCGTCCTGGGATCGCCATTACGATGGGCAGTAGAATGTTAGCAGTCCGTTTTCACTGCAGTCGTGTAAATGCCCTTTGCCAACAACGCCGGGAGCTGAAGTCGCCTCGCCCTCTGTGCCGCTATTTGACCGGAATCGCTCGAGTGCACAGATTACGTCAGAAACCGCAGCGCCACAGCGGAACCGGACACAATAAACTTAGCTACGCGTCGAACGACGCCGTCCTTCTTTGACTGCTTTATAAGTTTTTCAAGTATTATTATGATTTTCGGATGTCATATAGTTGAACTACCTACACGAGACGCTCTACACGTTCGTTTACTCGGCTGCGTCTCAGTTCAGCGAACTACAGTTAAAGCTTCGTTAAGCCATCCGCGACCTACATTGCCCGAGTAAATTAGCGTATGAATGGTATTCAGTCACGACGTAAACAAGCACTGAAGTACCCACTTTTGCCAACACCCTTGCCTTGGCTTGGGCTTTGTTTGCACTGGCGTTCATGAGTGTTGTCACCACTTTTGTAGCGCCATCTACCGGTTCAGTAGCGCCGTCTATCCAGTAGCGCCGTCTATTCAGTAAGCCTGCACAGTGTATCCGCGTAAGCCTACTTCTGCTCTACCTCTGTTACATTGCAATGACATGCCAACCCAACGGATTCTGGCACTAAGCTATTGATTTGAGGTGCCTAGCTTAACGTTCACCGCCTCTCCCGATGTTATAATATCAATCGTACTGTTTTCACCATATATCAGTAGATCTAAGTGTTTATTTATGTACAGTATTTGGGTTCCGAATATAAATAACCATTCTACCCTGGACCACAGCATTAAATATGGTTTTACATTTGGTTTGTTTACAAAATGTAAATAATAATCTCCGAGTCATGTTAGTGAGACCTATGGTAACGCATCAAGTTTGTGATGCTTAGTTAATTGTTTCCCATCACACGTGATTGAATTTCTGCGCCAAAACAGCTTAACGGTGGAATCCCAAACAGAACAATGTAAAGATCAAAATCAGAATCAGTTTATTATCGGCACCTTTTCAGTTGGATTGTACATACAATCACGATAAAATACACAAAGCCACGCAAGTGTAATTCTGTTATAAAACACCGGAAATTACGTTAACATAATGATTGCAAATTTTGAACCATAACAACAGTAATGCAATTACACTAAAATTACGTTTATATACATTCACTAAAACGAACAGTGAACGCAACACACTCAATAAGAGGCCTTTGTCAAGTACAGGCAGTGCAAACATATAATATGCTTCATCTCAATATTTAGAGGTTGTTGAATCAACACTAATTATTATTCCTATTCGGTTGCACAAGACCTCGTTTATCCACCGCGCCTGCACATAAACCTAATTCGTCCATTTGTGTTTGGCCGATCGCCAGGCGCTCGTCAGTGGCACGTAATAAATAGAGGTAGACCACGGTGAAATAATTGCACTAATCCGTGTGGCGCAGTTTTTCCCCGTTGAGCTGCTATACGGTAGCATGGAATACTAGTGGTTGACTAAGCGGGGTAAGACCACAGTTGACCTTCCTGTTTATTGTTTCACACGAATGTAGGGCGTATGAAATTGTAAAATGGTAACTTAATAAATTAATATTATGTGACATGAGTGCCTTTAAGCAGGAATATTCACAGGTTTGTTTGTAGAAGCTATTGGCTGAGAAACAGTGCATTTTTTAAAGAGTTTAACTGGCGGAGGATTTATGGGAATTTTTCTGCTATGGGCCACGTGGGCGCATGAATACATGGTTTTTTTGCCAAAATTGATAGGCATCGCACGTCGGGGCGATTTAAAAGAGCTGGAGGTATGTGATTTTGATAAAATTTGGTCAGTATATCAATGAGATATTGGCAGTTGCTGTGGAAAATTTTTAAGAATTTTTGATGGTCACGTTTTCTTATAATCAGACAAAACGTTAACATGGCCACCAATGCAATTCTCAACTGTTGTCTGACTCCAATTTGGGATAAGACCACAGTTGACCTTCCTGTTTATTGTTTCACACGAATGTAGGGCGTATTAAATTGCGATATGTGAATTTAAAGAATTCATAAGATGTGACATAAGTGCAATTGAGCAGGCATATTCATAGGTTTGTTTGTAGAAGCTATTGGCTGTGAAATGGTGCATTTTTTGAGAGTTTAAAAGACGGAGGGATTTGTGGGAATTTTTCTGCTATGGGCTACGTGGGCGCATGAATACAAGGCTATTTTTGTCAAAATTGATGGGCATCGCACGTCGGGGCGTTTTAAAAGAGCTGGAGGTATGTGATTTTGATAAAACTTGGTCAGCATGTCAATGAGATGATGGCAGATGCTGTGAAAAAGTTTCAGAATTTTTAGTGATCACGTTTTCTTATAATCTAACAAAACGTTAACATGGCCACCAATGCAATTTTCAACTGTGGTCTGACTCCTAAGCTTGCCCCTCCCCCTGGTATCCCTCTTTACGAGATCCTAGATACGCCACTGACCTTTGCACTGGAGCAAAGTCTCCTGCTTTGGGAAGGAGATATCCTTCTGTTTTGCCAATTTTGTCATATTTCACCATTCAGCAATGCCGGCTTAACCGTGGTACATGTGGCACACTCGTACAAGGCAACACACAAAAAGGGCCCCATACACAAAATCAATTACAATCCATCTGTTTAGCCGCACAGAATATCACTTTGCTTGAAAACAATCCTTGAATTGGGCTCCCATCCCAGTTCAATTTCTGCGCTGTAGTCGTGAATGTGACACCACCTCAAAGTGATGCAGTTAGTAACTAATTTAATTAGTGGACAGTATTTGATTGTTGCCCTTTGTTTGCTCAGCAGAACTTGTATCTACGCTCGATATTTTACGCTGTATTTTCTGGCCTTGTTTTCTGGTACGTCATTCTTTGTCATTGTACGCCGTGATTACTGCTTGTCGCTGTATGCTGTGTCTTAGTGTATGTATGTTCGTATGCTATCAACAGCAACAATCTCTGAATGCTTATGCTCTAACGTAGCAGAATAAAGTTAACGTTGCCCCCATAGTCAACACCACGAGTCTCAATGTTCGTCTTTCACGAACTCGGTAAGTCCCCCCCACAAATACCCTCAACGGTAGTGTTATAAATGTGACCATCCGTGGTTTCGTGCGTCATCCTCTTTGAAGTCTCGTGAGTGGCACAGCAGCGATACACACCCTGTAGTGTTGAATGGACAGGCCTTTGTATTACGACATTGTAGCAATAGCAATTACCCTAGTTGTTCAGTGTCGGCTAAAGTGAACTTTTCTTATCTGATTAACCAGTTTCGGGGACATAGCGTTTTACTTAATTGTTTCACAATGCGTGGCCAGAAATAATGCATTATATTAATAGTGCAGTTAATACAGTTCACGAGGCCAAGTGTACTCGATTTATACAATATTTTTTTAATAACTGATCTGCTTCATTTTAACCAGTCTAGTTCTATTTCATGCGATGTCTCCGCATAGTTCGCGCTTCTGTGAAACGGTGCGTGTTTGACTACTGCAATGCATTCGTGAATATGTTGTATCATTAGGTTTGTTGACTATATGCCGTGTGCTATGACGTTGGGTAGCCTACACTTCTTAAGTTAATTCGTGTCAAAGACATACACTGTATTACCAGCAGCTGGGTGTTTACAGTTGTGTTCTCTACACAAAGCATAGCGAACAGAGACACGTCAAATACACGTGTGTGACTCGGCTGTGTGCGCATTAACATAGCTGATTAAGGTAGGATTCATGAAAGCTCAGCACAATGCACATTCTCCAACATCGTGTGTTAATAAAAATAAGTGCAACGGTGAATCGCTGGAATTGACAGAAGGTAATTAATTCTCTTTGCCGTATTTTCCGTTCGTTGAGTTCAACAAGTTAATAGCTAACATTCCTGACCATCGCTATCATTTGTTGTGTTTATAGTAGCATGTGTATACACATATGATTCGCGTATCTGTATTCTAACTCGTGTGTATGTGTGTATGGAGGTGATTCTGGGCTGATAGGGGCCACAGCAACACACATGCGCCTTAAGCCTGCTACTGCCTCGAATACTGTGTGACAAGCGCTGCGGTAATGACGTGTGCGGTATGTGTGTTCACATCCATATAATATACGACCAGAATTGTTTAAAACAACTTATGTTGGTACAATAGAACCTGCTTTGGACGACCTCTATTGTGGGCGACCACCTTGCTTTGGGCGACCATTCTCTTTGTTCTCCTGACAGTCTTTCAGTGTCAATTGACCTGCTAATGGAGACCACCTGTCTTGCGAGACGGTTTTTCAGTGCTGGACAGAAGGATTGGTATCACAAGACAGGTTCTACGACCATCCGCGTGTTTGCGACGGTCTGTGGGAGATTTCGGTGTTTTCCCCGGTTGACTGAGGGCTAACTGTTAACCAGCCCGACCGATAAGCGCATATGCAGTTCTATGAAATCAGGTAACCTAGACCACGCGTGACGTATTAAGTGATGTCGGTATACACATAACCAACGCAACGTCTCAATCAAATGGGGTTTATGTCAAAAAAAGAACTAGTTTAGTAAACAACGACCAAAGTATGTTACATAAGTTGAGCTTGGACGCAAACAGCATGACCATGCCCTATTGACAAGAATAGGAATAGGTGTATACAAATATATTTTCACTTTGAATATTGCCCAAATACGACGCTCGTGACGTAGGGTTATCTAACAGTACGGCACGACCCATGGAATTAAGATGTGTGTTTAACAAGGTATTCATCATAAACCACTGGCGTGATATTCGTAATTGTAGTTGGCAATGGTTATGTTCCGTCACATGACGACCCGTTAGTTGCAGACCGTAAGAGTTGGCACTTATGACAAGACATACACGATTAATAAAGCAGCCAACCAAAACGTAAAGTGTCATCTACTGTGAAAATAAAACGGTATACTGACAAATGTAAAAAATACTCACGTGACTGCCACCCACCGACTACAGGTAATTATCATGACACTGATTTGTACGATCAATTTGTCCTTGTTATGCTGACTAACAAAACAAATTCGAATATTTCAACACAGCAAATCCTGTACATTAGAAATTCAAGGAATTGTGCTAGCCGTGATCCTGATTAGGCAGTGACTAATTACGCGCTAAACGCTAATTACTGTAACTGTATGAGGCATCAACAACGCACTGGCACATTCCCTCTGCTACGACTCATGTGCTCTCCTCTCCTGGCCTCTCGGTAAGCCTATATGAACTGTCGCATGGAATAATAGAACTTTACAATTAATCGGAAGATGCCATCACAAAATCAATTACATAATATTATTATTTTATTTACGTTCCTAACATAGGAAAACGTATACAAACTATTTAACAAATACTACAATAAAGGTCTACACAATTTGTTTGCTTTGCAGAGCATACACTGTAGTATATATGTAGTGTATAGCATTTTCCAGTTAGTCTGATATACGAATAGTGTAAATGTGCAACAACAGGAACTTGGAAATGTAAAAATAGTTCCTATACTTGATAAAAATTCCTGAGTACTGTGACAGATGCATGGTTCAATGTTGTGTCAATGTCTATGACTTGACATCAGTGATGTCGACACGATGTAGCCGTTGAAATTTACGTTGTTGTCAATGTTTATGACTTAACACACGTGATGGCAAAACGATGTATGTGACGTTGTGTCTATGTCTGACTTGACACTGGTGACGTTGACATGACGCATGATGCAGTCGTTGAAAGTGACATTGTTGTCAATGTCTATGACTCGACACTAGTGACGTCAACACGAGGTATGATATAACTGTTGACAGTGACGTTGTGTCAATGTATATGACTTGACACCAGTGACGTCAAAACGAGATATGATGTAGCCGTTTAGAGTGATGTGTCAATGTCTACGACTTAACACCAGTTACGTCGACATGAGGCATGAGGTAACCGTTGACAGTGACGCCGTGCAGTAGACGTAGATGCCGCTTCAGACTGGGGCTCTGGGTGAAGCGGACGCCACAGATGTTGCAGCTGCCAATGAGAAAACTCCAGTCAGCAGTTGTTTTATATACAATGACATATATACAATCTCTGGATAAATTAAATTTATGCAATCAAAGGCTTATGTAACACATGTCCGAATAATATTGTCTACATTAAAAGCGCCCTATTTTTTAATGTTAGATAAACAAACAATGCATTTAAACAATCTAGGCCTACATCGAAAATGTTGTGAAAAGAATGAAGAATGTTGATAGGTTGAAATGATTGTATTATTAGGATCTAAGTATAGCACATGGCCAGTGGTGGATGTGACATGTATCCATGTGTATCAGGATTAATGGAGTGGCCAGGTAATTATAAAAAAAATACTAATGAACCTAATAACCTATAATGCTTTATATAATATGAACATATCAAATTGCAATATTCCTGCAAGTTTTATATTTATATAATAAATAAATCTTGTGGTATGATTGATTTTGATGAGAGCACAGTATTTCGATAATCTTGCTGCCGACGTAGCGGTTACAATGTCAGTTAATTCACAAAATTGCACGAGACCACAACTTTTGTTGCTTTGTCATAGAAATACATAATAAATGAACATTTTGGTCAAGTTTTACTGAAATGGTGTTACTCCTTATGGGTTAAATATTGGGTATTAGCTCAAATGTGATTTTACTGCAACTTAATAAGATACATAAAATAATTAATTTTACCATTTTTGTTATGCAAGTTTGACATACTATGCTTTATATAATATGAACATATCAAATTGCAATATTCCTGCAAGTTTTATATTTTAATTGTAAATAAATATCGTGTTATGACTGATTATGATCAGAGTACAGTATTTTGCAGGTGACATAGCTGTAACTATGTGAGATATTTCTCAACTTTTTATTTTATTTTTAGCTTTGCTTGTACTTTTTGAAAATAGTTACAATAAACTATTTAGTGTGTCAGATCAAAAAGCATTGTTATGTTCTTCCAATGTTTGCTATCTTTCTTTTATTCAAAATGGACCAGATTCGACTAAGATGACAAGACCATCGAAGATAAACTGCTTTAGGAGTTGGGACGTACTCTAATTCACATGTCTTTGGTTAATAAAATTCCTTTGTTAGGATCTTGTATTATACATGTGCGTCTTGATATGTTCTTACTGATGTCCCAGTCAATGTAGAATTACAATGCTGGGCATAGTAATTTTCCCTTCCAACAGAACTAGCATTAAGTGAAAACAATGGCTTTGGAGCCCCATGGTGAGTTATATGTGGCATGTATCCAGTGTAGTTAAAATATTTCACAAAATGTGGTAGCTCTACCAACTTTGTACTGTTAGAATTGTGTTATGGATGTACAGCGGTATGTACGTCCATAACGAAGATAAACCATAAACTATGATGAATAAAATAAAGTTAAGTACTTGTGCTTATCAGGGTTGGGGTGAATTAAAAAATGAATTGGAATTATTCAATTCAATTCGTGAATTTGAATTGAAAGATTTTGACCAAGCGGAATTTGAATTGAAACATTTTGAATAAATTGAACTGGAACTGAAAGAAAATTAATTGAACCTCATTTTCTAGTGCTGGTGTGATCTGGTTTTGTTTTTAATGTGGTCCTCACTACAACCCTAGACTTGCATATTAACTCGAAGTCTTTGTAGCAGCTAAACATATATTAATTTTGTACACCATTTGAAGATCTGCGGTGAGAACATTTGTCCAAATATGAACAAACGGTCTGGGTGAAAATGTTACCATGTGGCAGTTGGCAATTTGTAAAAAGAACTAAAAAGTGTGTGCTAGGAAAGTGTGAAGTGTGGCCCAAATTTACACCATGATTCCTATTTTGACAGTTAGACTGCTATGCCACTCTTATCTCATTACTACATACAAAATATGGGAAAAAATATGATGAAAAATTATGTTTTTCATAAAGTTGCATTTATCTGAGAAATTGCATATTCTATACTGCTGACTTTCACATAAAGTTCAATTGGTTTGTAATGATATGCAATGATATGATACAGCCATCATATTTCCTTTTAGTACAAATGTTTATCTTCAAAAGTGTACCCTATTTATATAGATTAACTAAATTTAAAAAAATTATGGCAAGGTTGACCATTTGGCAGAATTGCCTGGTTACTGTTACATTTGGATAAATTGACCAGAACTAAATTGATTTTATGTGGATTAAGTACTATAATCTCATGAAGCACACTCCACAGACACAGTCATGTTCATTTTGTTGGTAGCATGTGACTTGAAATTGTATTCATAGATGTGAAAGTTAAAATATGCCCTACATCTAAGACAGAATAATTGACTTGGAAAAATATGAGTTGACAAGTTCATATCATGTCTAAATTTTTTTCTATGCAGTATGCACACAGTTGCCACGTTTATGTCCAATTCAGATGCTCTCATTTTTGTCAACCTTAGAAGTGCATGTATACTGTTTTTTACTGTGATTTACATGATTTGCATAATGAAGGTATGAACGTAAGTTGTAAATTTGTGGATTAGAGACACAAATTAATCCAAGTTTGAACTACAGTTTGTACTGAAAACAATGTTGATATAATGCAAAGTTTTGAAAATAATAAAAGGTTCCAATGTCTGTTTTAAATTTTCTGTCCTGTTACAAATGTAACCAATTCTTACACTGGTAATGAATGGTAAATATCAACACTGTTGACTTCAGCATCTTTGTGAAGGGAAATGCTACCTCTACTATTCTTCTATTCTTTATGTAATTGAGACTCAAACAAACCCATTAGTGTGGTAAGTATACATTAACTTGTTTTTAATTTTAAGAATATAATAATCACCATTTTCTTATTCCGTATTACTGAAATTAACTGCACTTGTATATGCTGATTTTTTACAGACTTGTGGTTCCATTATGGGCCCAGCATGGTTTCCTAGGATCACATAAGTTGCACACGAATTTAATTTTTAATTAAACTAGACATTCCCTGTACCATTGTAACTGAATAAACTGTATTATTATTATTTTGTTCAGCTAATCATAACATGTCTTACATGTGCAAAGTCTCTCTTTTGTGCTGTGCCTGTGTAAATATCATGCAGAATGTGTGCTTGGTGTCTGTTTCTTCTTTCTAGACAACTGCCAATCAGAAACAGTCTCTCTCTCTCTGTTTTGTACAGAATGTGCCTTACATAATTGTACAGCGTCTAACGCTGCAGCCAATCAGAACTTGTCTTACAAACCTGTATGGTCTCTCTCCTGTGTGGACGCGGTGGTGTCGCTGTAGGTCACTCATCTGCCCGAATGAACGTTGACATATGTCACATGTGAACCGTTTCTCTCGCTTGAGCTTGCGAGGCGCTGTCACGGTGTCTGTTGATGTCGTATGATGAGGTCTGTGATTCTCAGTTCCAGAATGACTATCTGAAACCGTGATTCACAAATCAATGAATACAACTACGTCATTAATGGTTTCTTGTATACCTAGAGGCAATTTATAATTAACACTTTCACTTTAACTAATTTACTGCAGCAGTAGGTTATTTACTAATCAATGTCAGCTAATGTATTTAAGTGATTGTTTGCCTGCCAGAAAAAAGTACTGATATTTTATTAATAAAACCACTTGATTAATGTGGTTTAAATTCGCTTCACCATTGGTTTATGTTTGGTTACAGCAACACGAGTGTTTTTATGTCCTGTTGATGCTTTACTATAAGATATTTTAATAATACTAATAGTTCACATTATATCATCTAATAATAGACGCAAATACTTTTAAACCAGGGCTGGAGTAAACACTGACAGTTTCAGGAATGGCATTTTACAGTTCAATGTCATCAAGTGTACCTGAGTCCAGCCCTGAAACAACACAAACAGATGCCTAACCATGTTCACTGGTGAAGAACTGACTTCGGTTGAAGACATCTGTGGATGACATCAAACCAGATGACACAAACGCCTCAGCTAGGACATCTGACTCTTGGATGGCAGAGATGGAATCCACACTGCACCACTGAGGCATGTCTTCGTGGCTGTCTGTTGGTTCTGTTTTACAAGTCAGTAGACAACTTCTGTCTGGGGCTTTGGATTGTTTGTTTTCTGATTGGATAAAAGCAGCTGATGACTTGTCCCTGTTGTTGACTTCTACATCACGTTCTTGCTTCACATCCATTGTCACTGGAGGTGAAACAGATGTTGACTGTAAATTGTTGTCGGATAATTCAGGAAGGCTGGTGAGATTGTCAAGACAACTGGGTGTACCGTCAGCCCCCTCGAAACTTTGCAATGCCTCAACGCGACTACGTGAGTCTACAAGAGCATCTGGTTTGAGTTCATCACCACCAAAGCCCACCCCTTCTTTGTCAACAACAATGTCCTGGTCTTGGTTGCTATCATCATTACTAGCTGACCTGCTGAAATAAGCATCATTCACTGTGCTGTGACGTTCATGCACAGGATTGTCATTACCCGGATTAACAAAGCAAAGGTTGCATCCTTTCTTCAAAGGCATCACTGGCACATAAAGGACCTGTACACCTTTAATGTCCAACTCACGTGTGATGTCAAGAAATGTGACAAGATCGCACACAGGAAGCTGCACCTCAGCACAGTAGATCAACTTGAGCACTTTCTCCCACATAATACTATCAATCGAATCAGTCGATATGCAAATATTTGTGCTGTTCGTCTGATGTTTCCGTGTCAGCTGTGACTGCAATGCTGGACACACTGCAGCAAGAATACATGCATGTGCATTCAGTGATCGTCTGTCACTTCCTATGATACACGTGTCACAGAACAGTGCATTATTTCGCATCTCGTACAGTGTTTCTGATACGACAACAGTTTGTCTCACGTTCGCAGCCAGTTGAACAGTGACATGTTGTGGAATCCGCACAGCCACCGATGATAGTAGGTTGTACACTTCCATCTCACCAACTGAAACATAATCAACATCAGATATTACTTTAATTTTCAAACAAACATCATAAAAGAACATTTTCAGACATAAAAATCAGCATTTATTTTATAAAACAAACATATGCATTTTTGCTTGAATTTAAAAAATATAATTACATATCCTATAATATTATATATACAACATGTGCAAAATATGCAAGTCTAGAGTAGGGCCTGGCATTCTAAAGACCAAAGTCAAAATAAATTTTTCCTAAGGCAAAAAGAGACATATCGTAAGAAGGATATAGATATACGCTTGAACAAATACAGAGGAGAGCAACTAAAATGATTCCAGAACTGAGAGACCTTAGTTATGAAGAACGTCTAAAAGAATGTGGTTTAACAACCCAAGGCCTAGAGACAAGGAGGTTAAGAGGTGATCAAATTGAAGTTTTTAAGATATTGAATGAGTATGAAAATATTTATAGGAATATTTTTGGTCACTCAAGAAAGGTAGTAGAACTAGAGGACACGAGGTAACATTAGTAAAGGATCAGTGTAGATTGGATATCAGGAAGTACACTGTACTCGTTCTCACAGTCAGAGGACAATAAATGGAATAAATTATCTACAGATTATGTAACTGCTAGCAGCGTGAATATGTTTAAAAACAAGGTTGACACATATCTCAGGAGGGCGGGTTACACATATATGAAAAATTCTGGACTCTCGATAAGCCAGTGGCTTCCTTGTCCACTTGCCATATGGGCCTTTGCCTTAGATGGCAATCTTGTTAAATTTTAAACAGCGTCTCGTACTTATATTATCGCTTATAATATCGCTCATAGCTCATTTCCGATACACCTACGGAGCATTCGTAAACTAAACACAGCAGTAAGCCTTTACGCAACGATAGCCGGTTTTAATTGTTAGCAATAATGTAATCGTTACCTTATGATGCATACGGCTACTGAAACATCAACAAAACGCAAACCAGAACGTTACATTTGCTCCGCTGTCAACGTATCCTTTGTTAAGCTATGCGCCATCTAGGTCGGATGCCTTTCAGATGTATTCGCAGATAATTTCGGCGACAACAGGAGGAAGACGAAGATGAGGAAGGGAGGATCGCACTAGATTCGTGCGACATAGTTTAGTGTTGCGGACATAATCAGCAGTTTGGTTTGAGCAATACAGTCGGGCACATTTGCTTGCAGATATCTGTCGTCCGAAATCGCTGGCTGGGAGGTACGTATGAGAGGATTTCTCGCGTAAACCACGCCTCCCGATGCTTGGCCTTCCGTTCCGGGAGTTCGCGCATCACCACCGTGTATGCTCTAATGCACGCTCAGCAAACTGAGCAGGGCGGCGTTATTCCTTTATAATGATAACACATTTTAATTTGCATTGCGCCATATCTACGGAATATACATGCTGGACACTTTTTTAGAATCCGGGCCCACCACGTTTTCGCCAATAAAAAGATGCATTGTGTAGAGCAATCACGTGCAATGTCAGTGGCAATGCCATGAACATGGTCCGGATCATGTGACAGCACATGATCCGGATAAAGGATTTTACATAATTAGTAGCAAACATATGACTTGCACTACTATGTGGTGACAAGTTGTGTAACATTTTAAAAATGTTATAAGCAACAGTAATACCTTTCAGATTCTGTTTTTTGTTTAATTACACCAAAGACTTGAGGTATACATTGAACCACAGTATGAATTAAATAAAGTTGCTTTAATGAAACTGTTGCATAAGTAAAATTTTCTGGCTAAAACATTTGCCTGCGCATCTTTTCAGCCTGGCAATATCATCATCAGTAAAGTTATTGTTTATACTATGGCCAAGGTGTTTACATTTCTCAGTGTGAGGTAGTGTTCTTCTTGTCCTCAGGTTTGTTATCAATAACCATGCAGAAAGATTTGTTGGCATTGTATGTTATATCAAACATATTGCCATACTCAGCAAAAAAAATCGGTGAGTTTTCTCAACCCAGCAACACTATGTGAAAAAAACACAAAGATTATAGGCATACATCATATGGTTCATTATGGTGCCTGCGTAAAGACAACCCATTTGTAGTTTATTAAAATTTACACTTAAGCCATCCATGTAAACGTTAAAAAGGTGTGGAGAAAGGATTCCACCCTGCTTACCACCGTTTGAAACAGTAAACAATTCAGAGAAGCTACCATAGCATCTGACAATGAATTTTTGAGTGCTGTACCAGTAATAGAGAATACACCCAATAAAAGAAGGACATCCCCGGTCAGTTTGGTGAGTTGTTTACTATGGTTGACTTTGTCAAAGGCCTTAGAGCCTTCCAATATAGTGACATACATAGATGTGCCATTTGCTATATATGGTGTCAAAAGAGTTCTTTTAATACAAAATATGAGCATTTCAGTTAGGTGGTGCTTTTTAAATCTAAATTAGTTTACACATGTAGTTAAAAAAGTAGAAATCCTGGATAATATCAAAGATTCAAATAATTTACTAGCAATTGTGGCGAGAGCAATGGGTAGTAGTTGTTGTTATCAAACAGGTCACCAGCCTTATTTTTAATCATGGGGGCTATGATTGTAATCATTATACTTATAGCATCATCAAAGATTCTCTAGCAGCTTGATGGTAGTCTCTGATCAGGTTGTTCCAGCCAAGAACAGTGTGCTTAGAAGACGTGTTGCTAGCCTTAATAGGGATTGCCTCTGCAGCGTCTTTGAGTGATTTCATAATATCATTGTAATGTTTGCATAGCAAAGTGTGATGGGCCTCATCATTTCAATTAGGGTTAGTACAGCTTAAAACCTCATGAGGTACATCAATAGCAGATAAAACAAACCGGTTTGTGTATGATAGTTATGGAGATCCTGGGGGAGGCAGCATTCCACACAGGACGAGGTGCTTGAATTTGCTCCTGTATAGTGGCCTCTGAAGAAGGTAATAACTTGGCAGATATAGTAAGTGGTCAGAAGAGAAACAGTCATATTTAACTTCCATATCAGAGACTGATGAGTGACTGGAGTGGGTGGTGAGCACGTGGTTGAGCCAGCTCCTTGAGTCGTGTGCATCACTAACATATGTAAAAGCACAGAAGGAGAAGTAATGTGTCACTTGGAATACGGTGACAGTCATTTGTAAAAGCATTCAGAAATGGAGTAAAAAGACTGGGCTTATTAATATCCGCATTAAAATCACCAATGATGAATATATTGGTTGATTCAAATGAATCGCTTGTGGTCTGGATTTTGCAAAAAATTCTTGATATTCATCAACATTGTCATCAGTCTGATATAGTAGGTAGACATTAAGAAGTAGAATAGTCGCATTAGAGCTGGCAATTTTTAGGCCCAGGAGTCTCTTCTCATCAACATAAATCAACGGTTCAATAAAGGGGCCGAGTGAACGCCTCCATAAAAAGCAGAGTCCACCATGAGGACATCCACTCAAGCCATCACCATAATCAATGGAACTAATTCCTCTGGCGTTAAAGTCAGAGTGAACAGAATTAAGAAGAGAAAGGCTCTGTTTAGAGAGCTAGTGTTCCTGCACAGCAAGTATATCTAAAGAGTTTAAAATGTCAACTACATCAAAATCACTGTTCCGTAAGCTTCTGGAGTTAAAGGAAGCAATACGGAGGGGAAAGTCTATAAGTAGGTTGAATCTGTTGGTGTGGGTTTCCTCCGTGGGAAATACCATCCAATCTTTGTTCCAGCAGGCCAGAGATCAGCATCATAGAGCAATTTTGGTTTGGTAATGTCAACACACAGCTTGAAGGAAGAATATAAGTTGTATCGGGTTGGTAATCGCTCACATGAGTATTTCAAACACAAAGTTGATGACACGTATGTAGATAATTCCTCACAAGTTGTGTCCGCATGGAATCCTGTGAGAAAGTACTATAACATATCATTCTACGTGAACATAATATAGTTGAAATACAACAAAATATTTATGAGATCATAAATGAGTACCTCAACCAAATATCAACAATTAATACCACAAATAGCAATTCTCACAAAACATAATTAACACTAACCAAACACTAAGCTAACTTGCATTAACTAACATTACTTTCAGCGATGCATGTTTTTCGTTGTGTTGTATTTTTAAATCATTATATATAATTATAAAGTTAGTATTATTATTATCATCTTTATTCAGACTCAAGATCCAGAAACATACATATTAAACAAATTATAAGTTAGAAAAGGCAACTAGAAAACCAATTATATTGTGCTGAGATATGAAATCACAGCATTACATTCTTCCTTTTTTCCGACAACGTCATTGTTACAATCTTTAATTTCCAACTTTCACAAATAATTTTTGCATTGTCATAGTATGTAGCATTGACAGTGATATTCCACACTTTTTTACATTTATGCTTAATAACACTGATAGGCGTATATAACAGTTCATGGTGGGTCCTGTTATATTTGAACATAATATGTCTTACATTCTGGCCCATAATGGACCTATAAGCAAAAAAAATTTTCATTGTATTTGCTATATAATTAGCAATCATGTTGTCTGACAATGCTACTTCTAATGTAAAACGTTATAAACATCAGTTGAGGTTTCACAAAGACCATTCCACTACATTAGCGATTATTGAAATCATAGAAAACATTGTAAAATCTCTTGACAATGGCAATTTGGTTATGGGGATGTACCTTGATATATGTAAGGCTTTTGAGACTGTTAATCATGAAATACTGTTGTATCAGTTAAATTACTACAGAACTAGAGGTCACATGTGTAAATGGTCTAGACATTATTTAAATAAAAGGCTGCAATGCGTTAGCATTAATGGCACTGTATCAGGATATGCATAAAATTATGTTCAATCTGGTGTCCCAAAGGACTCCATTTTGGGTCCAGTGTTATTCCTGTTGTGTATAAATGATATATCTAATGCCGTAGACCATGCTTCTCTGCATTTGTTTGCAGACAACACTGACTTGTTCATTAGTGGAAAGTGTATTAATAACATTGCTTGTGAGGCTACAGGTATATTAGAGTCACTTAGTGTCTGGTTCCGATACAACCAACTAAGATTGAACTTGAGTAAAACTTGCTATACAATATTCGGTAGACACCTGTATGGTACAAGTGTACCATTATTGTTACAGGATTAACAAATTGAATTGGTTAAATTAGCCAAATATCTTTGCATCTATCTGGACTGTAAACTATCATGGTGTGAACATATTAAGGAACTTTGTGTGAAGTTATCTAAGTTATCCGGTGTATTTCATCATATCACTTCATTCATAAGCGCAGATATGGTAAGGCAATTATATTATGCTTACATATTTCCCCATATTAATTATGGGATTGAATTATATGAGGCAGCATGTAAAACAAACTTAGCAAAAATACAAATCGCCCCAAAATCTTTGACCTAAAACATTAGCTATAAACTCAAACGTCGCGATAATGCCACTGCGCTATACTGGAGTCTCAATATTCTAAAAGTTGGTGAATGAAACACATGCGGCAACGAATCCTTTGTTTAAAATCTTGGTTGCTGGTACATATATTATAATTATTGTTGATAGATCTCCGGACCACTACACACATAGGTTGATGCTGTCAAATGATGAGTATTACCTTTATGTAACAATTTGTATTTGGAGTTTACTAGTTTGCTTTAACTGGCTACCAGCCCAACCAGTTTATACTTCTCTGGTAGCCACCTCATCTTTAGTGTTTTTGTTTTGCCTTATATTATACCTGATGATGAGGAGGAAATAAATTTTCTTATTTACTTATATCCACAGAGTATATACTTAATTAATGCCAGCTGTACATGATGAGATGGCAAAACAGCATTAAATTATTTGCTAGCCCACAGGCTAGGGATAAGTAGAATAATGACCATTTCGCAAGTTTGACAATGTCATTACATATAAGTACATGTCATACATGTCATATATGTCATACATGTCATATATGTCATACATGTCATATATGTCATACATGTCATATATGTCATACATGTCATACATGTCATACATGTCCTGAGTGCATCCAGTCAAAATGTCCATATTTATCCAGTCGAATAGTCAATGGGTCATTATAGAATATTTGTCCATATAACTTTTTAGGATGGGGGTCACACTATGTAGTGGGGGTCACAACTTCATACAATTATTATCTAATTATACCTAATCTGCTAATCAACATAGATTGTCATTAAGCTCCAAACCACTTATGTTTTAACACATTTTTTAAGATGGTCACATTTCTATAGTGGGGTCATAATTCAATGGGCATATTGCTATAGAAAAATTACCCTCAGGTCACAACTCTATATAGAGAAGTGACCCTGTGGTAATTTTTCTATGGGGTCATTCTTCTATTCCACACCAGTACTTATTGAGCGATATTAGATAAACAGCACCATTACATCTGCACATTCCAATGTTGCAAAAGGTAATGAAATGCGGTTTTTTACATTAAAAATTTTACACATTCAACTTATTACTACAAGTTCTGTTCAGAAGCGCTTGGTTACACACATTAAACATTAGATAAGAAGAATATGTATAAATTATAAGTATATTATATTAAATGTTAATAAAAAGTAATAGAGCATAACTACAATTAAATAAGATAAGGTATTAAAAAACTGGTCATGTATGGGGGTTTAATATGAAATAGGTGATACAAACTGAGTACAATTAATAAGTAATTTTGTTTTGTGAAGAAATGCTATATACAGACACAAGGGCTAAGGCCAGTAGTAAGGGTGAGCCATAGACACAGGGTGGAGTATCCTGGACCCAGGACCATGCAACGTCTAAGCTCTGCATTATGTACAAGATAGTCAATGGCCTTGTGGGTATACCATTAAATCAATACCTTGTTCTCATGAACATTATCACTTGGCCACTACATTATATACAGCTTGGTCCTGGATGCATGTCAAAACAGCATTCCAGATTTTAGAGGTGTCTTTTTTGTGCACATATTTTTTTACACGTTTTTATTCTGAATTGCATTGTTATGGTACAATTTATAATATAGAGGCTATAATTTTATTATGTAATATATATTTATATATAGCGTTCACCCACCAAACCACTTGCACTCTCAGCATGTCGTGGCAAGGTGACAGAAAGGTGACAGAAAGGAAGCAGAAGAAATGTGATAATTGTGGAGATATCCGTGGTTCTATATTCACCCAAATGTACTTTAATGATTCTATTAAAAGTCCTTCCTCTGTGGATTTAACCCTTTGTGAACCAGGTTCATTGATATTCAACGAGAACAGTTTATGTAATATGCAGTCCGTTTACTAAAAGAATGCATATTTTTGTTAAAATCATCATAATAATTGACTTTAATTATTAGATCAGGTGACTTGTGAATGTTTTAATAGGCTTATTATGTTTTACTATATAGAACCGGACCACTCTTGCCATTGTATCTCCAAATTGTGACCAGATCCAGTCAAAAGTAATTTAATAGTTTGTCCAATGATTTCTCCATAACTAAATAAAAAAAATTACAAATTACATTTTGAAGTGAAGAATGGTTAAATTTGTTCTCAAAATTATTTTGAAACAAGACCCTTTTTACCTATTTATTTGTTTTGCCTGAAATGATGTATATCTGTGCTATATATTTTTGATACGTTTTGGTAACTGTTAACTACTCAATTCACCAATATAGTTGTATAAATTTATTATATTTAAGTTAGTCAGTATAACCACTTTCATGTGATCATTTAAGTCACATAACAACAGTTCTTTAATATAGATTACTTTTGACTCCACCTTACCTCTCCTTTTAGGGCCTACTGGCCCATAGGGGGCCGTTTATAATTGTCCACATTTACTTATTCCTACAAGGCGTACTAATTATCATGCCCCCCCCACCCACCCCGAATTAGTATTCAGTACTTTAAAAGGTTGATCATTTTCCTCATTAAAAATATGTTGATATAACAATGTTGTGACACAGTGCATATACAGAACATACACTAATAAGAATGTTGTGACACAGTGCATATACAGAACATACACCAATAAGAATGTTGTGACACAGTGGGTATACAGAACATACACTAATAAGAATGTTGTGACACAGTGCGTATACAGAATATACACTAATAAGAATGTTGTGACACAGTGCGTATACAGAACATACACTAATAAGAATGTTGTGACACAGTGCGTATACAGAACATACACTAATAAGAATGTTGTGACACAGTGCGTATACAGAATATACAATAATAAGAATGTTGTGACACAGTGCGTATACAGAATATACACTAATAAGAATGTTGTGACACAGTGCGTATACAGAATATACAATAATAAGAATGTTGTGACACAGTGCGTATACAGAACATACACTAATAAGAATGTTGTGACACAGTGCGTATACAAAATATACAATAATAAGAATGTTGTGACACAGTGCGTATACAGAACATACACTAATAAGAATGTTGTGACACAGTGCGTATACAGAACATACACTAATAAGAATGTTGTGACACAGTGCGTATACAGAACATACACTAATAAGAATGTTGTGACACAGTGCGTATACAGAATATACACTAATAAGAATGTTGTGACACAGTGCGTATACAGAATATACAATAATAAGAATGTTGTGACACAGTGCGTATACAGAACATACACTAATAAGAATGTTGTGACACAGTGCGTATACAGAATATACAATAATAAGAATGTTGTGACACAGTGCGTATACAGAACATACACTAATAAGAATGTTGTGACACAGTGCGTATACAGAATATACAATAATAAGAATGTTGTGACACAGTGCGTATACAGAACATACACTAATAAGAATGTTGTGACACAGTGCGTATACAGAACATACACTAATAAGAATGTTGTGACACAGTGCGTATACAGAACATACACTAATAAGAATGTTGTGACACAGTGCGTATACAGAATATACACTAATAAGAATGTTGTGACACAGTGCGTATACAGAATATACAATAATAAGAATGTTGTGACACAGTGCGTATACAGAACATACACTAATAAGAATGTTGTGACACAGTGCGTATACAAAATATACAATAATAAGAATGTTGTGACACAGTGCGTATACAGAACATACACTAATAAGAATGTTGTGACACAGTGCGTATACAGAATATACACTAATAAGAATGTTGTGACACAGTGCGTATACAGAAAATACACTAATAAGAATGTTGTGACACAGTGCGTATACAGAAAATACACTAATAAGAATGTTGTGACACAGTGCGTATACAGAATATACACTAATAAGAATGTTGTGACACAGTGCGTATACAGAACATACACTAATAAGAATGTTGTGACACAGTGCGTATACAGAATATACAATAATAAGAATGTTGTGACACAGTGCGTATACAGAACATACACTAATAAGAATGTTGTGACACAGTGCGTATACAGAACATACACTAATAAGAATGTTGTGACACAGTGCGTATACAGAACATACACTAATAAGAATGTTGTGACACAGTGCGTATACAGAATATACACTAATAAGAATGTTGTGACACAGTGCGTATACAGAATATACAATAATAAGAATGTTGTGACACAGTGCATATACAGAATATACAATAATAAGAATGTTGTGACACAGTGCGTATAGAGAATATACACTAATAAGAATGTTGTGACACAGTGCATATACAGAACATACACTAATAAGAATGTTGTGACACAGTGCTTATACAGAACATACACTAATAAGAATGTTGTGACACAGTGCGTATACAGAATATACACTAATAAGAATGTTGTGACACAGTGTGTATACAGAATATACACTAATAAGAATGTTGTGACACAGTGCGTATACAGAACATACACTAATAAGAATGTTGTGACACAGTGCGTATACAGAATATACAATAATAAGAATGTTGTGACACAGTGCGTATACAGAATATACACTAATAAGAATGTTGTGACACAGTGCGTATACAGAACATACACTAATAAGAATGTTGTGACACAGTGCGTATACAGAATATACAATAATAAGAATGTTGTGACACAGTGCGTATACAGAATATACAATAATAAGAATGTTGTGACACAGTGCGTATACAGAACATACACTAATAAGAATGTTGTGACACAGTGCGTATACAGAATATACAATAATAAGAATGTTGTGACACAGTGCGTATACAGAATATACACTAATAAGAATGTTGTGACACAGTGCGTATACAGAACATACACTAATAAGAATGTTGTGACACAGTGCGTATACAGAATATACAATAATAAGAATGTTGTGACACAGTGCGTATACAGAATATACAATAATAAGAATGTTGTGACACAGTGCGTATACAGAATATACAATAATAAGAATGTTGTGACACAGTGCGTATACAGAATATACAATAATAAGAATGTTGTGACACAGTGCGTATACAGAATATACAATAATAAGAATGTTGTGACACAGTGCGTATACAGAACATACACTAATAAGAATGTTGTGACACAGTGCGTATACAGAACATACACTAATAAGAATGTTGTGACACAGTGCGTATACAGAATATACAATAATAAGAATGTTGTGACACAGTGCGTAAACAGAATATACACTAAAAACCGTCAGAATATGTTTACAAACATTTATCTCCAATAATTATGTTAAAGTTTTGTTAGTTAAATGACACGTTAATAGCGCGGCGCTGCGTGACGCAACCGTGGTCATATTTTGTATGCGACCGACATTTCAGAAATTAGTATGCGCGCCTTGACCCCGCCCACCCCCACGCCCACCCTCAGTACGCTCTATAGGAATGGGTAAATGTCGACAGTTGTGAACGGCCCCTGAGGCTGCTGTGTTCTTTGTCTAGCTTTCTTGTGACCTGGATACTGCTTTTAGTAGTTTTTATTTATAATGCTACTCGCGTGGTATGTGAATGGTTCGATCACTGGTTTTCTTGGAAATGTGTATCCTGCTGTTGTATAGATCAGCTAAGGTTATTTCTACGACGCATTAATATTGGTGGTCAGGGTGACAATACGAACTGATTATTCATGTTACTCTGGAATTTTGGTTTGGGAACATTTAGATTTAGATGAAACTAAACGCGGGGCTGAGCTCACATTTTGGGGTAGGGAGGAGGCAGGAAAGCATGAAAAAACTTAATATGACATGTTTCAATTTACTGGACGAACTGTCAATATGCCAAGACCGGTCATTTTGTTCTATTGACTCAAGGAAGCTACCCCGGCGTCTACTCTGTAGTGTATAGAATGCTTAGTTACTGTAACCAGTGACGCAAATATCGACCACTTCTGTGCTACTGCGGTAGTTGCTGGCAGACTAATTTCAAGCATTACTGTTTTCACAGAAGCCCCTCAAGATGGCGACAGAGGTGCTCATCCAGACCGAGGATGTCGTCGACTTTGTGACCGTCAACACCTTCCGACAGGACGGCCTGTTCTGCGACACGGAGATCCGTACCAGCGACGGCGAGCGCCTGGCTGCACACGCATGCATCGTGGCGGCCGGAAGTCCGGTGCTGCGCCGACTGCTGCTGAAACAGGCAAAACAGATCAAGTCGCGAAGGGCACTCGTCGTGCGTGGGAAGGACGTGTACGTGTGTGGCGCAATCTGGCGGGTCGTGCTTCAACTGATGTACACAGGCCGGGCGTTCGTGACGATCGCGCGTCTCGCTGACCTTCTGCAGGCCGCCGAGACGCTGCAGATCGACCGGCTGCGGACGGTCTGCGCCGCGCTGCTGGAGGACATCGACCCGGACGTCGATGCCGTCGAGTTGCCCGAGCTTCTGAACGTTACCAATGGCCACGGCGACAACGAAAGTGAGACCAAATGTTGGACATCCGTCGACGTCACTGCGAATCAGCGGTACTCGGACGAATCGATTTTCGCCGGACAGTATGGAATGGCGGCGGTGAAGTTGGAACCGACAACGGAAGACTACGACAATGTCGGCGATTCGTTCCACGTTCCCGCTCCACATAGTAACGGAGATGGCTTTTGGAATGTAGCAGGCATAGGGGAGGATTGTGCCGTGGACCCTCGCTTCGCTCACATCAAGACGGAGCCGATGGACGCAGACGAGAAAAAGCCGCTATTTGTAGGACACGCGTTGATCTCTCCGACGGCGGAAAACGGTCACATTGCCCGCCGGAAAGGTCTCCATCCGCAACGACGGACGTCAGTCGCATCAACGGTGGTACAAAAGACGCTGGCGCCGCTCCGAAAGCGGTGGTGTCGGCGTGACGTTGACGAGCTGTCTAGAGTCGGACAGCGGGCAAGTAAGCGGCACCACTGCGACGTGTGTGGGCGTGTCTTCCGGCACGCCTCAAACCTGGATCGTCACCGACGACGTGACGTCACGTGTCGACCTGTCAGTCTAGCCGCCGCTAACATGCGTCGACTCCGAGAGAACCGCCCGGGACAGTTCCGGTGTCGTATATGTGGCTTCTCGTTCACCAGTCGTACCACGTTACAGCGACATCGGCGCACGCACGCTGACGTCACGCCCCCTGCAGAGCCAGATGGCGTCAGCGATGATTACCCTGAAATGCCTATACTCGAACTCAGGACCGTCGAAGATAAAACGACGGATGGAGACACGGACATGTCGTCGTGGTTGTACTCGATCAAGTCGGAGGACGCCGGCGACGAATCATTCGCGAGTCGCCTATTTACGCCCACCCCCAAGCCAGTGGCGCCGCGCTGCGTCGTTCTCGTGAGTGATGACGAGTTGAAAGTCTACGAGTGTACGATCTGCGGCAAGTCGTTCCACAGCAGCAAGAACATCCGGAGACACGAACGCACACACCTGCCGAGGGAGGTTCGCTTCGCCAAGCGGATCCAGAACGCGGCGCTGGCGGCCATGAGACGTATGCACCGCGAGTACCACTGCTCGATCTGCGGTAAGCAGTTCCCGAACGGCAAGAACATCAGTCGCCACAAAAAGACGCACCACAAGGCCGAGGTGCTGCCCGACCCGACGACCACGCCACCGGACAGTGGCGCCACCTGCACGTGTCCGACGTGCGGCAAAACGTTCCCGAGTCGGCGCAACTTGCGCTGTCACGAGGCGCGTGCGCACGGCGCAAATGCACGCGTGTCGACGCCGAAGTCGAACCGGAAATCTTCGCTCAACCGGAAGTCGACCTCTGATCAGAAGCCGCTGTCGAACAGTGCAGCTGGTGCCAGCCAGAACTGCAGTACCCCCGCCACTGATGTGAAGCCGCCGCGCACGTACTCGTGCAGCGTGTGCGCACGCGTTTTCGCGAGCGGCAAGAACATCCGCCGCCACGAGCGCTCGCATCGCCAGGAGAAGCGCTACAAGTGCGAGACGTGCGGCAAACACTTCGCGCAGAGCACGACACTCGTGTACCACGAGCGCATCCACACGGGCGAGAAGCCACACGTGTGTCGCGTGTGCGGCAACACCTACCGCTTCCCCACGGTGCTCGCCCGTCATGAGCGCACCCACAACCTCGACCTGACGCCCGCCCACGAGTGTCCGACCTGTGGCCGCGGCTTCAGTCGGCGCAGTGGCCTAGACAGACACCGCTGTGGCAGCCGGGCGACCGTGCATGCGAAGAAGAAGGACGCGGCGGCTGCCGAAATGACGACAGCAGGTGACGCCACCGAGGGCGACGTTAAACAGGAAGTTGTATTATAAGTGGACAACACTTGACCAATGGAAACCAGATGTTTTGATTCCCCGCGGTGTCCACGGTAGTATTGTTGAGATTTCGTACTGTTATAATCATCAAATATTGATTGTTACCCCGATATGTGTGACTGTACAAGACGATAACGCATTGCTATGAAACGGGACTGTGGCAATATATATATAGTTGTATTTCCCCGAATGAAGGGATTCTTTATATCTACCAATGTGTATGATTGTCAGCGTTTGTTCTGTATGTAACCATTACATGACTATAATATACACAATTTCTTACATCTAACAATATATATCATTCCACTGTTGTACAGGTGAACAGTTGGTAATACAGTGGTTCATGCTTAACAGAACCTCGAATAAGAGAATCAGCCGTTTAGTAGAATCCAATATACTGGCTTAGACGGAATCATTCCCTGTTCTCGCTTTATTAAAATGTGCCACTTGAATGAATCAACCGCTTAATAGAATCAAATAGCTCTGGTCCGGAGTGATTCTGTAAAGCGGAGTCCACTGTAAACTGTATTGTCGCGTGTATGTTATTATTAAAGCAATAATGTCATCCAGCCCTCGATGTCTTGGTTGTACTACTTTTGCGTAGACGTGCACTTTCGTAATCCATGTTAAAAACCGTCTGATACATTTGTTAACTGTCTAACCCATTGTGTCAGTTAGTTCATTTGTCTCATTTATAGATGCTTAAACTAGCGAAACCTCCGTCATTTGATGTTCAACGGACCAAAAAATGTGAAGACATTTGTTTTCCATTTTCCGCTTATTATTCGTGACTGCTCATCCGTAAGGCGGACTGTTGAAAAGATCACGACAAGTGGCATACACGAAACACAAACTGCTCAGCCATGTACATGCTGCGAGCTGACTGAAGTCACAGAAAAGCTTCTTGACTCCACGAAACCGTTGAACTCATCGCCTAGCAGCAATAGACTGGATTTATGGAATAGACGACGGCAAGATACACCAATAGTCGTCAAAATAGGATTACTATCAGCTGGGTCTGGCCAACCAGGGCTCTGCTGGTGATTATTTAACCGTCTGCACACTGGGGTCGGCTGATCACAGACAACCATGCGATTGTGGCACTACATCGTCGAGACGCAATCAACGGAATGCGGTTGCGGAGAAGGGCACGGACTATAGTCAGAATCCATCCGCCATTGAATAGATAAAGAGGCCCTAGGAAAAAATTAATTGTACAGTTTGGGTGTATTAGTGAGAGCAGAAATTGTGTGAATGAGTGAGTTTAAATGATGTTTTTGTGCACAATAGCATCTGAGCTTTGAAATGATGCCATTTGTCAATTGGTATACCTGTTGTGTAAGGAAACAGTGGCCATCAGGCAGGATGTACTCATATTTTGGAAACCGGTGAATTTCATTGCAGAAATGCAGGGGTGTCATGCGTTGAAGCAATTTGTACGAAAAGGAGGTATGTAATTTTCACGAATTTCACACACCAGGTGTGTGCTGTGCTGTGAAATAATAAAAAAATCCTATGGCGCGAGATCTTCATCTACCGCCAACACATCACAACTAGCGGCAGATCAACCGCTTTTTTGCAATGTTGCTTGGCACGTCTGCACACATACACACATATATACATATACACACGTAGATACATATACACAGCTAATCGTTGTTCTCCTCCTAACGATCCTAACTTGTTGGCTTATCTACGCCCGCCATGGAATCCCTGCATTTCTACGGTTTGTCGAGTTTCGTATCTAAACATCAGAGTACTGCCATCTGGCGGACAACATATAACAATATCACCAATCAAAGCAACATGTAGTATTGCAAGTCGGGCAGCCAACATATCTTTGTTGACTGAACTAGGAAATCGAGTATGAAATATGTTTTTTGGTGGATCATTGACAGCAACTGTGTTCTGAAACAGAAATGTGTATGTATGTATGTATGTATGTATGTATGTGTGTGTATATATATATATATATATATATATATATATATATATATATATATATATATATATATATATATATATATATATATATATATATATATATATATATATATATATGAAAGCTCAACGGCTCAAAAAGGATCGGTAGTTTTATTAGTCCTCTTTGATTTGTTCCCGTACATTTGTTCCCGTACATTTGTTCCAGTACATTTGTCCACTGTGCACTGTCAAATTAAACAACATCATACAGATGTATACACAACTATAAATGTAACTGCACATTGATATAACTGGAAACAATTTCTGTAGAATTTTATGGAAACTGGAAACAAAATCGTTGTTTACATGTATATGCATGTGCTGCCACCTACCGTGAATATTATGGTTTTTTTTTAACACAACGTAATATCTTAATATAATATAATATAATATAATATAGCCACCGAGAGCCCTTCTCATTCTTTAATATATAACCTGTGATTTTAGCAAACACCACTGAGCGGCCCCTCTTAGAATTCTAGATTGGAATATCTTCACTTGCTGATTTCAGATGTATCGTTAGTATTCGTTACATCAGCAATGCCGACAGAACATGAGTGATGAGGTCTGTTTCTTTGCCTGCAGCAAGGTAGAACCGCTAATAACTGCAGGTCCTACCCGGATAGGAACCGTAATAGATAGTAGTAAGAAGATGAATGATTTATACCATATCGAATTAGAACAAAGGTATACCAACGATCCAAGTCTAACAATACAATGTCATAAAAGCTGTGTTTCGTCATATACATCACATCGCTATACCAAACGATACGTCAAAAGGAAAGTCGAACAGGAATGTGCATCTAGTGAACCCCCTCGGACAAGATGGTGGACTGACACATCCTTTAATTTCAAGAAACAATGTTTTATATGTGGTAAAATATGCCTTACCCTCGACCCCAAAGCACCCGGGTCTTCGGCAAAAGATTTGCCAGTGCAGAACAGATGAACGACTTGGCTGTACGTCAAAGACCACCTGCTGCGATGAAGGGAAGACTAGCAGAAGTGACAGACCTACATGCAGCTGACGCACAATATCACGCGAGCTGCTACAAAGACTTCACCGCTCCAGGGAACGTGAAGTATGCCTCGAAGAAAAAACAAACTGACCATTCTGAATGCAAGAAAGATGATTCATTTGACTCTCTTATCATCAAAATGACTGAGGATCCATCACATATGTGGACATCTATCGAGCTGCATGAGCTATACCGAAATAAAAATCTCGGAAATCTATTTTAGACAAAACTGAAGTTACATTTTGGAAAGGATCTCGTAGATGATGTATACGTGGACACATTAATCAATACGTGGACACAGTAATCAACAAAATCACATCAGAAGTGACATAATTACCCAAGCCAAATGACTACGTCCTCGGGCAGTTTGCACTAGCCAATTCTGTCCAAAACACAACTGAGACACTCCTGAACTGTAACGAAGTTAGTCTCGAATGTTCAATTTACAAGGCAATATCTGAGTCTACCACACTCCATACAACAACATATCACAAAGTGTTGAAACCAAACAACTAGGACTAGCTGTCAAAGTCCACCATCCCTTTGGGTCCAAGGAGTTGATTACAATCCTGCACGACTATAGCTACACAAACACACGCACACGCACTCGCACACGCACACGCACGCGCACGCGCGCGCGCGCGCACGCACGCACGCACGCACGCACGCACGCACGCACGCACGCACGCACGCACACACACACACACACACACACACACACACACACACACACACACACACACACACACACACACACACACACACACACACACACACACACATTTCAATGCCTATCGTATAACATTTTGACTAGCAAATAAACTTATTTTTTGACGTTCAAGTATGGTTAAAATAATAGGCCAATGGATTTATTGTTAAAGGCGGCCGTATTGGAATTACGCAAATGTGTCCAGAGATAATATTTTTTTGCCTCGAACCTCCACAAACTAATTGGCACTTAGAAACGATGAGAAATTCCAATTCTATTTGGATATATGACTGAAACACTAATAATTTTATAGTGGCGGCCATATTGGATTTACTCAAATAAAAAAATTGCTCAAGGGTGCCAGGGTGGTACCCGGCGGAATCTGTTTCAGGACACCTTTGGTGTCAACAATCCATTAAAAAACATAATTCGTACTGCATTTCTAGGTATACCCCCTTGGCTGCCGGCTATGCTGACAAACAGCATACTATATTCTGGCTTAGCCGATCCTCGGTGGCTTAGCGATAGTCCACCGAGACCGGTGTTTGAATCCACCTGCTGCCGTTTCGAAACTTGGGGCAGTTTCGTTTACCTCATATGGCCTGTGTCAGAGCTGCCAAGTTGCATCGAGAAACATGCGTGAGATTGTGGGCAGATCCAAACACTGAAAAAGAGTGTCCAGTTTCCCAACAGGACATCAACAGCACATCTAGTCACTCAAATGTCTACCGGACACAGCCTTATACGCTTAAAAAATATATTGCTATGGCCACACCGTCTTTTCTAATTTCGAAAAGAAAGTGGCGTGGTAGGCTCTCAAGGTTTGCTACTACCAGTATGTGCCTGGTTGTAGGTTCTATGCCCGTGTAGTTTTTTAGGATTTCCTAAAATCTGTTGTTGGTTCCGATGTCAATCTGAATCTGAAAAAAATATTCTAAACGCTCTTTTCAAGTCAAACGAGAAGGAGTTTGTCCGTAGGCTTAACGCAGCTAACAGCAATGAAGTTGATATTTCTGGTTGCGTAGATGCTTAAATTGGGGTCCATTTCACAGTCCATATGTCAGTACGAGCCAACAACACATACCATGCAGCAGCAGTTGCAAGGAGGGTCTTGTGCTTATCAAGACCCTCCCCCCAGGCCACGGAGGGGGGTCTATTACGGTAAACGGGGTCTACACCTGAACTAGTGTCAGCCTGAAATATTAGCAGCCGGCTAATCCCGGGGGGGGGATACTGCCATACCAAAGCGGTGGGGGTGTGCCACGAGAGCCCCATGGAGCACATGGAGAGAGAGAAATCAAGAAATTTAGGGTCACCAAGAGAAGAATTATTGAATAATTTATCTAATACCTATAAGTGTAAGGTAAGCCCGGGCGGAACGTTTTCATTGGGAAATTTCCTCTTCGGTGAAAGAGAGAATTATCAGGTTTCATTGGGGCACAAAGAGAGAACATTAAAATTTTTTCCTACGGTCAGAGAGAGAAAAATGGCCAAAAACAGGGGCATTTGCGCGGCACATACATGTATACCTCAGTATAGGGAGTACCCCCCCCCCGGGCAGCTAATATTAACCCTTATGTAAGTAGAACGACACGTGTCGCCCCTTCCCCCGGTTCGTAAGTAGAATAACATAAGACTACGACTGACTGAGACCCCCCCCCACCAACAAGCCTAGATTCGCCCTGCCATGATCACTATGTGGAAGGAAGACACGCTGGCTGTTACGCGTGCTGCTTGTCGATAGCCACGTGTGATTCCTTAAGTGGCGTTTACGTCACGGACGACATCGGGAACACCCTGGACGCTCTGCGCTATTAACGCGTGCACGAAAATAAGCTTGTTTGTAATAATGTATAATTATTAATTTACAGTTAGTCGCGTGAGAGCGTGAAATTAATACCAACTGCACAAGTTTCACGTCAAATGCGCGAAACTTGATAGCTATGTGTGTCTTTCGCTAAAGGCGTTGGTCCATTCTACCTTGTGTGTATGCCAGAGGCTATAAAGCATCCAACACGGGTTAAATGTGGAACCTGTCTTTGACAGTCCACCAGGTGCCTGTGCACTCCCTTTTATTTTGGTCGTTTTTTTTCTGATCAAGTCAGAATTAATTGTCAAGATACCGCGAGATGACGCACTCCTGCACTTGTTCGCCAAATGAGGACATTTATAACATAGAAACGTGGGACATTGCCACAAGTACTGTCAAACGTAAGTTAGCCGATGCCAATGATTTTATTGTCACACGATGTAATCGTATTCACCAAGGAACGCTGAAACGTTAACAATGTCGGGTCTTTGACAATGAAAGTTGCGGTTTGAAGCGGATTTGAAAACGCGTTTTGGTGGTGACATTCATTAAACACCGTAGACGTATTAACATCCTGCGAAATCTGGTAATTTTGAGGGTAACCGCGTTTTCGACGTGAAAAAAAGTGCTGGAGCTAAGGGGTTTATCACCAAACTGTTCAGTACATTGGCAACATAATGTCAGTGGATGTCATGGAGTTTTGCATTTATTTGATGGTCACATGTTCTTACAATCATGTAAAACGTTAACATGGCCACCAATGGGCACATAACTGTGGTCTGATCCCTTATGTGGCCTGTAGAACGTTTCACCACGCTCTATAATATTATGCAGTGCTACTGCTGCGCATCTTGACGGAGATGAAGTCAAGGAACCAAGAGATATGCGACAGGCTGCTGAGAAACTTTACTCATCGGATCTGGAAGACACAGCAGGGAATGAACTGATCACGTTCGATAGCCTAGTTGCAGAAACTCTCAGATGTCATAATGCGCTGCGACGTGGCGCTAGCCCGCTTTGTGTTCGCATTAGCGATTTAAACTAAATCACCACGAGGATGTAGATTAATTTAAACTGGATTAAGTCGCTGATCTGGTTTGTATTTTGCCAGTGTGAACACTCAGTGGTAATGAAACCGATTTCGTCCGGATTAATACGGGGTGAACGGGATACTAGTGCACGAAGTCTCACCATAGGCGACAATGTATGAGATGTTGACAAAGAGAAAGCTCAGGGGATGCTTCCCCAAATGTATGAGATGTTGACAAAGAGAAAGCTCAGGGGTGCTTCCCCAAATGTATGAGATGTTGACAAAGAGATAGCTGAATGGTGCTCACCCAAATGTATGAGATGTTGACAAAGAGAAAGCTCAGGGGTGCTTCCCCAAATGTATGAGATGTTGACAAAGAGATAGCTGAATGGTGCTCACCCAAATGTATGAGATGTTGACAAAGAGAAAGCTCAGGGGTGCTTCCCCAAATGTATGAGATGTTGACAAAGAGAAAGCTGAGTGGTGCTTCCCCAAATGTATGAGATGTTGACAAAGAGAAAGCTGAGTGGTGCTCCCCCAAATGTATGAGATGTTGACAAAGAGAAAGCTCAGGGGTGCTTCGCCAAATGTATGAGATGTTGACAAAGAGAAAGCTGAGTGGTGCTCCCCCAAATGTATGAGATGTTGACAAAGAGAAAGCTCAGGGGTGCTTCGCCAAATGTATGAGATGTTGATAAAGAGGAAGCTGAGTGGTGCTCCCCCAAATGTATGAGATGTTGACAAAGAGAAAGCTCAGGGGTGCTTCCCCAAATGTATGAGATGTTGACAAAGAGAAAGCTGAATGGTGTTCCCCCAAATGTTTGAGATGTTGACAAAGAGAAAGCTCAGGGGTGCTTCCCCAAATGTATGAGATGTTGACAAAGAGAAAGCTCAGGGGTGCTTCCCCAAACGTATGAGATGTTGACAAAGAGAAAGCTCAGGGGTGCTTCCCCAAATGTATGAGATGTTGACAAAGAGAAATTCAGGGGTGCTTCACCAAATGTATGAGATGTTGACAAAGAGAAAGCTCAGGAGTGCTTCCCCAAATGCGCAGGTATTGCTTCGCATATATCTGACTTTGATGATTACTAATTGTACCAGGGAGTATTTTTTCAAATTGAAACTGACCAAGGATGAGCACCAGTCCACAATGAGCCAGAAGAAGAACTTGTATAATATCTCTCTACGTTGTATTTTATTGTATTGTGTTCTGATATGTTATTATATGCTGTACGTATTGCCTAATTGTCATTGTATTGTAACTTGGGGCAAAACGGCCCCTGGAGGTAAGACGGCCCCTGGAGGTAAGACAGCCCCCTGTCACGTACGGCCCCTGGAGGTAAGACGGCCCCCTGTCACGTACGCAATATATAAAGCGTTGAACATCCCCAAATGTGGTGCAAAATGAAGCTAACTTGTATTTGATACCCACCAGAAAGCTCGGCAACACGAGGTAGACGTGATTAAATCAGTGTGTTTTTAAGCTTTTATAGAGGGTCTATGCATTATTATATGCACTTATCTAATATTTTGTCAAAAGTAAAATGCTGAAACCCACTGTATAACGGTGTGAATAATTAACTTAATTGGTTATACGATAATATTATTAATCAGTTAACAGGTCAAACAATACAAAATGGGCAATAATATGTGGTGTCTTGTGTGCGTCGTGTTAAGACAAGGCAAGACGGTCCCCGTGAGTGTCTGTTATCCCACACGCACATGGTCATAATGTATGAATGAATGAATTATATGTTAACTCCAATTTAAATTTAACAATCAGAATGACCTGATATATTACTATCAAGTCATTTGTATATATATATATATATATATATATATATATATATATATATATATATATATATATATATATATATATATATATATATATATATATATATATATATATATATATATATATATATATATATATATATATATATATATATATAAGCGAAAACCACGGGGAGGGGTTATGGACCGTGGGGCAAGAGGCCCGTCTTGCCCCATCCAAGACGTCTTGCCCTAGGGATGGGACTGCTTTTTTGGTTATTCTTACTATTTTTCAAATGGAACTCAGCTAGTTTGTTTATTTAGTGATACTATTTTTTCAATGGGTAACACACATATCATATCTAAAGACAGGCTAACATAATTTACTGGTGTACAATATTTGAAAGTGTTCTTTGGGTGGCTGCCCCAGGTTACCATACGTTGTATTTTCTTGTTTGTATGTCTTTATATGCCGCCGTCGACAACAATATATGAATGTTTTATGCTCAAGCACAGTTAAAACTGCTTCCTCAACTGATTTAGCCTATCGCTAATCCGGTTCAATGGTGTCCAAATATGTAGTGTGTAAATAGTTTATGTAACATCTGCGGTCGATTTAATAAAAAAATTCCTATATTTTATATCATCGAAAGAATTTACTTTAGTCGTTAGATATGGTAAAGATCAAAATAGTGGAAATCCAAAGTGGTAAACACTGTGAAGGTCATGTGTGTGACCTCCGTCCTCTCGCCGATCACGACAAAGTTACGAAATTTCACCAAGGAAAAAAATCGTGATTTATCAGCAATTCTATTTTCACTTCAATTAATGCGTGAACAAACACTAACTAATTTAATAGTTTGTCGGACGATTTTACAAAAACTACATACAAAAGTTGCATAAACGAGCTAGTATGATGCGATGGATACGATAGGTAGTAGCGGGGGTTGGTGCGTGGGCCGGGGCTGGGACAGGAGCACTTTATCTCCCAGTGGCACTTTACCTCGTTAATTATGCCACTGGGTGTACCTTTAATACATCGGGTACCAATCTAACCGGTACGAATTGTGTCTGGTTCAAATCGTTATGGGTTCCCTTTCGGTTTGTGCACCTATAAATCAGGGCGCGCGTGCTGTAAAGACTAGGAAAAGACGGACGTTGCTCGGAACAATCATCAGCCCATAAATCTGTCTGTTCCTGTTTTCTTGGTCTGCAGTCATACATCTGCCATGCACTAACAAACACGGATTTCAAGTTAAACCGCACCTATTGAATGACTATTGAACCATGTCTATGGTCCGACTTGAGTGAGTAATGGCGTGGTACCAGCTAACAGTTTCACCGGTACATGACGTAGCCGCGTCCGGGTTGCGCCAATGATCGCGTGGGGCTATAAATAGACACGGACGGCGTAGCGAGTTATTTAGCAACGTCCGACGAACAGGAAGCTTCGTTTACAGCCGGGGACCGAATATTCGTCACATACGGTTAAAAGACAGTCACAAACGACACAAGAAATGAACGGACCTACTAGTGTAGACAACGGGTAAGTAATGTGGTACAGTAAATGGGATTATCGCGCAGGGATTAGTGTAATCTGCTCGGGCAAGTCGGCGTCGTATTATCGTGTCCAGACTGGAAAATTCCTGGCCGAGAAGCGCAGCTGCGCTGGCCCGTCGATCGAGTTCCTGGACGAACTTCTGCTAGGCTGAATGGTAATTCTGCCCAAGCCAAGGTTAATGTATATTGACGGCGTGTATTTGCATCATGAAAAGCGGAAAGCGTTGGCGGCAAGCCACGCTGACATTGACTTGTTTATGCGGATTAGTTCATGCCATGTAACCATAAGTTTAAGCGTAATAGAAGTTCACATACCGGTAGTAATAATAATAAACGCTATAATTATAATGTATGTGTCTGTAAATGCATTGACGCTGTAGTGTAGATTCGCCAGGTGGCGTTCGCTTCAGCGAGTCTAATTTAACAAGATTTAACAAGATGTGCCATCCAAGCCAAAGGCCCAGATGGCAAGTGGACAAGGAAGCCATTAGCGTATCGAGAGTCCAACAATGTTCATCTACTTATAACCCGCCCTCATGAGATGTGTCTACCTTATTTTTAAACATATTCACGCTGCTAGCAGTTACACAATCTGTAGACAATTTGTTCCATTCATTTATTGTCCTCTGTGAGAACGAGTGCTTCCTGATGTCCAATCTACATTGATCCTTTACTAATTTTACCTCATGTACTCTAGTTCTGCTATCCTTCTTGAGTGAGAAAAACATATTTCTATCAATATTTTCATACCCATTCAATATCTTAAAAACTTCAATCTGATCTCCTCTTAACCTCCTTGTCTCTAGAGTTGTTAAACCACATTATTTCAGGCGTTCTTCATAACTAAGCTCTCTCAGTTCTGGAATCATTTTAGTTGCTCTCCTTTGTATGCGTTCAAGCGTATCTATATCCTTCTTACAATATGGTCTCCATGCTTGTATACAATATTCTAAATGAGGTCTAACTATTGCTTTATAAAGAGGTATAATTAACTTTTTTCCCTTGTATGTTATGTTTCTTCTAATCAATCCAAGAATTTGATTACCCTTTGAAGCTGCAATACCACACTGCTCTGAAACTTTCATATCAGCGCTTATTGTAACTCCTAAGTCCTTTTCTTTTACAGTAGTACCCAGAACAGTATCTCCCATTTTATAGTTTACATTCAAGTTCCCATGTCCTGTATGTATGCATTTACATTTCCCAAAATTGAACAGCATCTGCCATTTCTCAGACCATTTCACTAATCTGTCTAGATCGTTTTGTAAATGTTGTTTATCACCATCAGTATTAACTTTTCTAAACAGTTTTGTGTCATCCGCAAATTTCAGTACGTTACTTGTTATACTCTCGTCCAAGTCACTGATATAAATTAAAAATAATATAGGTCCTAATACTGATCCTTGAGGTACCCCACTCAAAACCGATTTCCAATTTGAAACTTCTCCATCTACTACAACTCGTTGTCTTCTGTCAGTCAGCCATTGTTCTATCCAAACAGTTATGCTATCTCCGATACCATGGGCTTTTAATTTAAGTAGTAATCTTTGATGTGGCACTTTGTCAAAAGCTTTCTGAAAATCTAAGTAGATAACATCTACTGGCGATCCCACGTCTATCCACTTAGTGATTTCTTCCAAAAAACATAACATATTTGTTAAGCATGACCTCGCTTTAAGGAATCCATGTTGAGATGAATTTAATAATTTATGCTTAACGAGGAAGTCCACCATATGGTCTTTAATTAACCTTTCTAATAATTTACAAATCACTGACGTTAAACTCACTGGTCTGTAATTCTCTGTCTTATTTCTCGAACCCTTTTTAAATAATGGTATGATGTTTGCTTCTTTCCATTCAAACGGAACAACTCCCTCTTTTAATGACAAGTTGAATACTCTTGCAAGTGGTATACTGATTTGTTCTACTGTTTCCATTAGTAATTTTGGAGTAATCCCATCCAGTCCCGGTGATTTGTTATCCTTCATTGCCTTTATTTTCTTAGCTACCAATTCTGGAGTTACAACTAACGGACCTAAATAGTCAGATTTAGCCCCCTGAAATTTAGCATCAGCAACTGGTAATGAACTAATATCTTCTTTGGTAAACACTGAACTAAAGTAACCATTTAGGTCTTCCGCCATTAAAAACCCCTCTGATGTTATATTTCCGGCACTGTCTTCTAGAGGTCCAACCTTGTCTTGTACGTTTTGTTTACTCCTGACATATGCATAAAAACTCTTGCTGTCATATTTTATGTTACATGCTAGTTTTTGCTCATAGCTTCTTTTAGATTGTCTGATTTCAGTTGTAGCTGTATTAAGTGCCTCTTTGTATTTTGCATAGTCTTCTTCCTTTCTGGTACGCCTATAAACCCTCCACATAGTTTGTTTTAGCATTTTTTTTCTAATAGCCTCTTTTGACAAGTGTTTCTTTCTATACCGTTTTCCTTGTTTTTGGAAGGGAACAAATTTATCGATGATACTCTCAATTTCATATTTTAGAATATTCCAACATTCAATTGCAGTCTTATTCATCAGCATGTTATTCCAATCTAGCTTTGCTAAATATTTTCTCATATCTTTGTAGTTACCTTTGTGGAAGTTTCTCTTGTACGATTTCTTATTTTTACTTTGTGATTTTACATTGATATCAAAATGTATTTGATTATGGTCACTATTACCCAATGGTTCAAATATTTTTACATTGTCCACTAATTCTTTTTGTGATGACAAAACTATATCTAATACATTTTCTCCCCTGGTTGGTTCAAGTATGTGCTGAGTAAGAAAGCTATCCTGGATTAAAAATAGAAATTGTTGGTCCTTAATCCCTGTACTCTCTAGAGAATTCCATTGTATGTGTCCATGGTTAAAATCTCCCATTATGATACATTCCCCTTTACTAACTTCCTTTATAGCGTTTTTTATTTTTGTGTTGTCCTCTTCGTTTATGTTTGGACTTCGGTAAACTAATCCAACAGTTAATTTTGAATTTCCTGAAACAATTTTGCACCAAACAGCTTCATCGCAATCTGCTTCCCTTTCTAGTTTTATTTCATAAGCCTGAATTGATTCTTTAACATATAAAATAACTCCCCCGCCCCTTCTTCCTATTCGATCTTTCCTAAACATTACGTATCCTGTCAGTCCTAATTCAGCATCTGTTATATCTATGTTGGCCCATGATTCAGTTATACCAATTATGTGAGGGTCAATATCTTCTACCATAATGTTTAATTCGTTTTTCTTATTTACTATGCTCCTTGCATGACGAATGATGAAACATTAAGATATCTATAGGCTATATATATATATATATATATATAGCTGTGTTTTAATTTTGTTGTGTCTTTGTTGGTGAAACAGGTAGAACTGTGATTGTGTTGTGTTGTGTTTTGTCACTGTGGATGAAACAGTTAGAGCTATACGTGTTGTGTTTTGTCATTGTGGATTAAACATTTAGAGCTGTGTTGTGTGTAGTTATTGTGGATGAAACATTTAGAGATGTATTGTTTTTTTAGCATTTTGAGCTATGTTGTGTTTTTCTGTACAACAAAGCGTAGTAGAATATTGCATAGAGAACTGTGGAATACTACAAATTATATAGCTGTGTTGTGTTTTGTCACTGTGAGGTTAGAGCTGTGTTGTGTTTGGTCACTGTGAGGTTAGAGCTGTGTCTTGGTTTATTATTGTGGGTGAAACAGTTAGAGCTGTGTTGTTTTGTCATTGTGGGTGAAACAGTTAGAGCTGTGTTGTGTTTTGTCACTGTACGTGAAACAATTAATTACCGCTGTGTTGTTTTTTGTCATTATGAGGTAAACTGTTTGAGCTGTGTTGTATTTTGTCATTGTGAGTGAAACAGTTAATTAGAGCTGTGTTGTGTTTTGCCATTGTGAGTGAAACAGTTAGAGCTGTGTTGTGTTTTGTTATTGTGGATGATAAAGGTTGTGTTTTCTCTCTGTAGCAAGATGCCCCTGAAGCTGCCAAATCCGCACATTGAGAAAATGTCAGAAGACATCTTGTATCATCTTGCTCTCGGTACAAAAACACATGATCTGAAGTCCATGTTTGGGGACATCAAGGTAATTATGCATGATAACAAGTTTCAGATAATAATGATGAAAATAAATGTCCAAAAAATTTTCTTCAATATGTAGTGCTGTACATGTATGTATTGAAAACATGCAGCTCATTATGATATACATGTACCAGCTTACTGATACCAGCACTAGAAGCAAAGAAAACATGCAGCTCATTATGATATACATGTACCAGCTTACTGATACCAGCACTAGAAGCAAAGAAAACATGCAGCTCATTATGATATACATGTACCAGCTTACTGATACCAGCACTAGAAGCAAAGAAAACATGCAGCTCATTATGATATACATGTACCAGCTTACTGATACCAGCACTAGAAGCAAAGAAACAAGGAATTGCTGTGTCATGTAATTGTTGTCTTTTGTTATGTCCAGCAGCCAGTGATTAAATATTGGTAGTGTTTGTTTGTGTTCCCATTAATTATACTTGTCGTGTGATCATTGTTGAAACGGGAAGACACATTTTTCCAAATTATTTTAGTAATCATGGTACCTATAAATATGTTCATACTCTTGTGTGCTGAATAAGCGTCCCTATACATGTATTTATTTTATGAAAAATGACGCCCTATACGCACCTTATTTGGCACTGTACTGTTATTAAATTTAGACATCTGTGCCAGCCTATATTCTCTGATAAACGTGGCAAATTATGCAGGGTATAATTTGTAGGAGAACAGTCTCTCTCACTCCCTATTGCTAGCGCTAATCAATTATCCATGGAGCAGTTTACTGCTCATGCTGAAATCACCTGCTCCCAACTGGAGTCTGCATGTGGCTCCCTCACGTCAAGTCAAGCAATTTGGCTTTGGCGCTATTATTTGTTTTGAACAATTTGCCCTCTATGGCTGTGCTGTTATTCGGCACTATACTATTATTAAATTTGACCAATTTGCTACGCTATACTTTTATTTGGCCTATAAGTTTATTTGGCACTCGAGAGTATGCATTTTATATGTACATCACTAAACCTACTTGACAGTAACCATGCATAAATATAAAATTATGAAATTTTGTGATGAAAACCATAACGCCATGTGATGTCGTGCATGGGTTGATTTCTGGATCACCCACTAGTCCCACCCGATAAACGCACCCTTTTGTATTAAGTACACTGATCTTTGTCAGACGGGCCAACAAGGAGATCTCTATCATACCCTGATACATGTCTGCTGTGACTGGTGTCATATGACATTTTGACCTGGGGGTCAAAATACTAAATCATAAATAGTAAATGGACCCCTGGGTTGCTTTACCGCTGTGTTTCCCCTTTAGGAAAATTATCCACCCTATAGTAAAGTGACCCCCCCAATTCATTTGTCAGACAAATGTTTTGGGGTCCGTAGGTCCAGGATCTCCCAACAGCCATATTCTGGTTGAACTTTCTTGAGAAGTCCTACATACATAACCAGTTTTATTAAATGGTGTTTTTCATGATAACGACATTTATTGTCTTAATGGGTGTCTCCATGATGTTATGATGTTTGTGTTTTGTTCATTTGTATAAGTACTGTGTCTAAATAAACAGGTCTGAGTGTGAGTCTGCCAGAATGATTTATCTGCCCATTTCCCACAGTTGTGTGCTCATCATAAGTGCACGTGCCTGGTATTACAGACATATATATAATGATGGATCCAGGCATATTTGCATTTAGTTTCAATGTCACTGACCTGTACGGATAAGGCAGTGACTGCCTGACTGACATTACATGCATGATATGTTTTGCATGACTGTTTCACTTGAAATTTATAATAATAAATGTATGTATGATGTCCATTGATGAGAGGGAGCCCAGTGGATGTTTCCTAGGCTAAGATGCTCTCTGTGATTATTATTAGGTGGCCATTTTCTGGAATAACGCATGACAAATGCAATTAACTTGTGCAAAATATTCATGGATATTTACATTGCCCGGTTGTGGAAAGTTATGGAATTTGAAATGTCAAAAAGTGTATCAACCTTGCTACATAATGAGCCGCTGCATGCCTCAGTAACACACCCCTTCCAACACACTTTGTCAATAATTCCTCTTCTGTCGGCATGACCTTCTAAGATAATATCTAACAAGTTTCACTGAGGATCAGATAGTGCATCCAGTGGTATTTACATAATAGTTTAAATGTCACTGACTTGTACCGATAAGGCGATGGCCAAATGAACTTTTTAACTGTTGGGTTAACAGTACTGACACACACACCTTGCTGAGGCTTCACTTCATGAGACAAATGTTTTGGGGGCTGCTGAGATTGAAGAGTTCCACTTTATCTGACACTTTAGGTCATGGTGAGATTGAAGAGTTCCACTTTGTGAGACAATTTTTTTGGGGTATGGCCGCTGAAACTGAAGAGTTCTGCTTTGTTGAAAAAAAATTGGGAGGACAGGAACTCCCAACAGCTGTATTCTGGTTGAACTTTCTGGAGATATCCGACATACTTAACCAATTTGTCTACCAAACAATGGGAAGGTAACTGTGTACATCAGCAAGGATGCTTCCATCCTTGTGCATGGTCAGCAATATCTGCCTGAGATGAACACAATGATGCAAGGAGCATTTGTTGGATGGAGAGCAGACGACCGTTAAATATGGAGTCTTCCCTGATCATCTTAACAAACCTGATGCCAAAGAAGTTAGTGGTCTCAATGGTATGACTCTGAATGTTGCTCCTCGGATGAAGTGGATTTACACAAAGTCTGTCGCTCAGACTGATGCTGCATCTCAACTATGCTGAACCACACCATGACTGTGGTCAAATGCTTGGAGCACAAGATGCATATCTGGTTCTTGTAGTGTTATCAGCCATGGAGACAAACTCGTTTGCACCAACAGGCACCACTCTAATCAACATATCAATTGGGCGATGTCCAGATTCAGCAGTGGATAATCAACTGACAAAATTGAAGGAACTTGGTCATTGCTAGTGGTTGCGAAGTCAGCATTCTTGGTAATCGTAAGTACAGACCAAAATGTGCATGTTGATCCTGACTCGGCTGATTATATTCTTAAATTCGTTACATTTTACATGGCATTCTCCATTTACAGCAAGCCTTACAAGTGCCCACTGTACGTGAAATTGTGAAAATAAATCATTAACTAATAACATTTCATGCTGAGGAGTGCTACAAACCATTGATAGAAACATCATCTCACTTAAATGAATTCCTAAAGCTCTGTGTACATTGCCATAGCAACCATTGTCTTTGTAGTCCCATGACTACACAATATTGGTCTTACACATATGTATTATTTATAAACATTTATATCACATTATGAAACCTCCCTTGAATTGGTGCTAGGGAATAATATTGATTGAGGACAGTTGTTAGAGACGTGATATCACAGGCCTGTTCAGTTCTGACTTGGACCTTTCAAAGTCAGTGGACATCTCTTCGGTGGAAACTCCAACCAAAGAACAGCTTTCTTTGGTGGAGAGTGTATGGTGCAAAAATGCATTACTTCAATGAAAGACTGTCTCTCATAGGTGGTATGGAAAAAGAGGCCATTGTATATCTTAATTTATTAAATGGGAATTGCTACTGATACCACTCTGTCTATGTTGATATACGCCGATATGATATATGCACAGTGTAATGGTCACTGCAATAAAAAACTGGTACCGCACATGTGCCAAACAATTAATTAAAACTGTGTGCTGTATAATGCCATAATTACCATTTTATTGCATTAAATGTGTTGAAATGTTAGTTATGAACCCATATAATAAATACTCATCACTTTAGAATGTTGCATTCGGCTCACAAGCTCGCCCAATGCAACATTCGGCTCACAAGCTCGCCCAATGCAACATTCTGAAGCAACTTGTGCATAAAACCGAGTATCATTCAATAAGTGGTTTGTAGACTGTATATGTCATTCTAAACGACAGTTTCACAATAAATTGATATATGTTTGGTTGCAGTTTGTGGTGCTAGGGGGCAGTCCACGCCGCATGGAGATGTTTGCGTACTACATGCTGGACCAGATAGACTGTGTCCTGCCGACTGGACAGACACTGATGAACATTGCAGGCAAAACTGACCGTTACGTCCTCTTCAAGGTCGGACCAGTCCTCATTGTCAGCGTAAGTGTCATCTGTGCTGTCAACAACGTCACTGTGTCTTTGGTGTTGTTGTCACTGTCAACACAGGTTTCTCAGGTCAGCAATGACCACTGATGAGGAGAAGGAAAACATTGCACACACACTCATGCACACACACTCATGCACACGCATGCATGCACGCACACACACGCACACACACACACACACACACACACACACACACACACACACACACAAAGCATTGTTCTAAAGGAATCTAATTATAGAAAATCTCGGGGCCACGCGAAAAACCACCAACCATGTTTTTCTGCTGTGACGGCAAGCGCTTCCCGTGGCGAAACGCATTCATGATATTGTGGTTTATCGTTGTTTTTCTTGTGTTGTCATGCACACACACGCACACAGACTCATGCACACATACTCATGCACACACTCATGCACACACACAGGCTCATGTGTGGCAGGTATTCCTACACAGAAGTGCAATGTTACTTCTGCATCAGAACGGTAAATGAGTCATTCCAAGGCACAGTAACCTGTAGCTCACTGAAGGCACAGTGCACCAAATTTTTTTTGGGTTACTGCTATTTGATTTTTTAACACATTTACAACCATTGTGAAGTATTGGCAGCACTTACTGGCAATGTTTGCATGACCAGTGGGTGTACCATCAGTTGGTGTACCATCAGTTGGTGTACCGTCAGTGGGCGCCCAGTCAAGCATGTGACAGTTTGTACCTAATATCTTGTCAGCTGTGCAACCATCCAGGCATCACCATGACAACGTACAGGTAGTCGACCAAGGATTTGTTCTGCTATGCTAGCAACCAGCTGAACTAGTAAGAATGCCATGGTGTGGATGCTGGAGTTGGAACGATACACTACTTCACGTTACGTATCGTATACGTATACGTATCGCGATACAGAAGTCACGATAAGAAACATATCGTAATGATACAACAAAAGTAAAACACAAGTTTATTTATCACGTGGACAAGACAACGCTATAGCAGACGTCACGTTGTCACTCACACGACGTCCAAATTGCACGCGTATGTTGAAAAAAATAATAGTGTAAATATTTTACATAGATTATAGCTAGATATGCATGTGGGAAATGTACTACATGTTATATTTCTCTATTTTATCGATACACAGGCAGGTGTGGTTCACGTTGAACGTGTATTGCTTCACAAAGGTGACACGAATAATGTTTCACCTACTGCTATCGCATATTGTAGTGTACTGTGATACGGATATTTTGTATCGTGTACCGTACCGTGCAGTGTGTATTGTGATACACCGGCGTGCCGGTGTATCATTCCAGCCCTAGTGCAGGCAGCTCTGGTCGTATTAGTGTTAGACTGTCAACCCAGGTCCTGGTGGCAGAAACTAGTAAACAAGCAAGCAAACATGACAGCGTTACAGTGTAAAAAAAATCGCAATGTGAAACAGATTCTCACACACACACATGCACCCATGCATACGCGCACATATGCACATGCGTGTGCTTGCACGCACACACACACACACACACGCACACGCGCACATATGCACATGCGTGTGCTTGCATGCACACGCACACACACACACACACGCGCACATATGCACATGCGTGTGCTTGCATGCACACGCACACACACACACACGCACACACACACACACACACACACACACACACACACACACACACACACACACACACACACACACACACACACACACACACACACACACACCTGTATTAGCCAATTGAAATCATTGAACATTCCTATTAATTGGCCTGTAAATAATATCCATAGTATTGAAATAAAACAGCTCAAAGATTTGTATTGACTCTATGAGATGTACTGCCCATTTCAGGGTGGGTTTTTGGCCCCGCTTACATAGGGAGAGTGATGCATATGTTGCAGCATGGGATGGGCATCCCATCCATACAGATCGTTCTCCATGAGGTCATCAAATTGATCCACCATGCCCAATGTACCGATGTCCTCTTCTTCCGCATCGGGACATGCGGTGGGCTAGGTATGTCAGTAGGAGGCACCACTAGGCAGGGTATCGCACACACCTAATATTACCAGTGTTTTCTAGTTTGCTCACCAGATGTCATGCTTGCTGCTTTGGGTGTTTTGTTGCTGCGATGTTGTTAACCCATGCATTTGTTGCCTAGCAACATCAGGGCTCTTTTTATCATGTACCTGCCTTCAACGGACACATCTGTATCCAAGCAGAAGTGTCCCTACATGGCAAGTGTCCCCTCATTGGAGGGACAGACATATTGGAGTGGAGAATTTAGTATTTATGTACATGTTAGAAATATGTGGATTTTATCAATTAACTTAGGATATTACTGAGGCACATGTACATGTGTACTACAAATTTTATTTTTAAAAAATTAAAAAGATATCAATATTCCACTTATAGAACCTGACCTCGTGCTGCGGTTTCACAACATTGCTCATGCTTGTCTTTAATTCTACACAACTTGTTCACTTTATAGAATTCCAGAGTTGTGACTGTCGTGGCACTTTCTTTGCCAAGTTCATATCACATGTTGTCTCTTTCCTCTACTTTGGTTGTAGTCTTATGTTTTCTACATGTATTCTGTTCACCTGTTCTCTTTCTTGCTGTATTTAAGTTGATAAGTATTTAAACTTAGTAGCATCTGTTTGTTTTAAGCATAAAACCAGTTATTCCAGTGGTTTTTATAATAGTTTGCCCGAATATTCTCAAGGTATATTGGTGTAAGGAAGTGAGATGTGAATGTTCTCAAGGTATATTGGTGTAAGGAAGTGAGATGTGAATATTCTCAAGGTATATTGGTGTAAGGAAGTGAGATGTGAATATTCTCAAGGTATATTGGTGTAAGGAAGTGAGATGTGAATATTCTCAAGGTATATTGGTGTAAGGAAGTGAGATGTGAATATTCTCAAGGTATATTGGTGTAAGGAAGTGAGATGTGAATAATTATCTTCATGGTTAAGGTTCTCACTACTGATATTATTAATATATATATTCTTCTTGTCAGCGTGGGAGGGGTAGAGGGGGCGGGGTAGAGGGGGTGGGGGTCTGAAAGTACAGGGTTTGTATTTATAAAATGATTCACAATTGAAGAAAAACAAGAAGCCTTGACATTGGAGAAACCCCTATTGGTGACACTATATATTTGGGAAGTACGCCCCCTAGAAAATATTGGGTGTTTACGGCACACATGGCACAAGCTGGATATATTTTTCCCACTTCATTACATCATGGGCGAAGAGAGCATTATTCACTGGATCTGCTCACAGGTTTAAGTGTAAACAAATCTGTGTTGGGCAGACAGTTTCTTCAGAGCAGACAAGCGTTTCTTCAATCTTGCGTACATATGCAATAAGGAGATAAATAAATATGCAATGCATTCTACAGATTTACAAGCCATACATTTCAGATGAAGTTGATGGCAATGATTCAAGGTACCATGTCTGATCATTATAATTACAGACTCGTGCTCCATGGTGTAATCATAGACTCGTTCTACATGGTATAAATTGTACATATTCTACCTGACCACCCAAATGTTATTTAATGAAGCACAATCTTTAAATATAATTCAACCGTTCACTGTTCCCAAATATCGACCTTGCCTTTCAGTAGGGACAGCCAAACAGGCGGACCACAGTGGGTGGGTGGACTGGGCTATGATTGTTACAGAAACCATACTATTATCCTGCAAGCATATGTATGCGTGTATGTTACATATGTATGCGTGTATGTTACACTGCTTTTCTTAGTCACTTTGCATATCGAGCGCCAAACTTTAAGGGTATCATCTGCGACACCAGGAAGGAGACGTAACACCACTATTTTTATGGAATCCATCCTGCTATATCACCCTTTTTATGAGCAATCAAATGACACTTTTTAGTTATTACATGCAGTTGATGGATCCATCACGTGACTGTTAGCAACTCTCCGGCCTGGAGGTTGGGTATTTTTGCTAGTACAAACAATTAAAAAGAAGTATATTTTCATATTGGGTGTACCCCAGTAATAAATAACTTAAATAAGAACAACATAGCTACCCCAGGGCTATCCTGGTATGCCCTGGTCCATCAGTTAGACTGCCTCATTCAGTATGTGATATGTAAACATGCATTTTGACTCGAGCCGTTCAAATTTTAAAAAGTTAATTTGAAGCATTCAGACTGTTGGAATAAATAAACACCATCAGGTATTTAATCTGTTTGAATAGATAAATACCATCAGATATTTAATATGATTTTATGATAAAATCACCAGATTGCGTATCTTTTAGCAACCAATGGGTGGGAACTTGGTTGGGGGAGGGCTTTATAGATCCTCTGTTAGTTCTTCTCTCTCTGTTCTCCAGCATGGCATTGGCCACGGTTCCTGTTCAATTGTACTTCATGAGGTCCTCAAAGTCTTGCGGTATGCGGAAGCAACCCAGGATGTGACAATCCTGCGTCTTGGGACCTGTGGTGGAATAGGTGAGAAGTACTAACGACACGGTGCCTTCCTTAAACACCCTCTTTTTGAGCCATTATACAACTGGTGTATTTAGGGGCTCATTGTGCCAAGGCTGTCCCTTTGGCTTATATTTTTTTTCGCATATAACCTGTTGCACCAGTACATGGTAGCATGTTAAACCAATGAGTGACTAAGCTTGGCCCCCCTTTAGCCTACCCCCTTGGAGACATACTGGATCCACCACTGCATTATCCGAGTTCCGCTGGCAGAGTTTTATGCAAATCATGGTCTTTTTACACAATTTTATAATAATTACATAATTTTTTTATATTTACATAATTATATAATGTTATAATATTTACATAATTTTATAACTTTCATTTTGATAAAATACTTCATCCAACTGATAACTTGAAAGGTTAGATTATCCTAGTTCATTTTTGTTTGTGCTTGTTACCATTATATTATGTATGGGTGTTTTGCGTTGCTTGTTAGTTGTGTTGTTTTGCATGGCTTGTACCTGCTGCATGACTGGTAGATAATGTTCATGTTTGCAATGGTATGCAACATGCCACTAATGTTACCGAGCAGATTAAGGAAAAATGCTTATCCTGGATATTTTTTCAACAGGCCACATTCTAGACCTAGCCACTGATGGAAGTGTTCAGTTGCTTTAAAAAAAGTCATCTATGGGGACAGTATTTCTCGAGACAACTTTATGTTCACATATTATATGAATTACCTTCCTTTTATCTTACTGCAGTACAATTTAAAATCCATGATACAGTATGATACACTGCATAGATTTTGTCCACCACATTGTGGATATATATTGCAAAAAATAATAAATCATGAACAAGAGGGACACTAACAACTATAATGGAACTGTATGCAATGTGGCAAGAATTAAATATATATAATATACAGAATTTGTTTAGATATTGTATGCCACTGTATAATACCTGTAAGAAATGTTGCAAATTCTTGGATAGTGTTTTTTCTCGATAATAAAATTCATTTTCATCGAGTTATAAAAATATGATTAGCGTCCTTTTTTATGGAATTGATAATTTTCTTGCAATGTACAGTAGCCGCATTCTGCAGTGCTCTGGTGCTAGCTTTTGGTCAAACCATGAAGTGTAATTATATATGTTTCAAGTGCTGAGTGTTGTTTCCTATTGGCATTTTTTTTGTCTGGTTATACGGAATGTCCCACCAGAAACTTGTATCAGATATTTTACCATGGCTCAAAACGAAAAATCTCAGAAGAAGCCATACAAATATTTCATCGAATGTTCTGACAATTTATTACTATCTTAAAATTTGTGTCCCCTTTTCTTTTATTTCTTCATTCCAAATGTATTGTTCAAAAACACCAGGTCATGACCTTTAAGCAAGCATATCATTATCTATCCATAGTACATATTGGAAAACTGACTAATTTAAAAAATAATTGTTCATTATTATAATTAATAATTGGTCGAGGAAATATTTTCATATTTGCTGCTGGCCTGTGTTTTGTGGTCTGATGGGGTGTTGTGGTTTCAGGGTTGAGACCTGGGTCAGTCGTCGTGTCTGACTCCACGGTTGATGGGCTCTTCAAGCCGTATCTGGAGATGGTAGGTAATGCAAACTACACTGTACACAGAATTAATTTAGAGATCTTCCTCAAGTAAATGTGTTTGCTGATCTCGTTTCATGACAAATCAAACCAATCTAATATCCATGATGACATGCTAGCTCATTTGAGCAAATTTTTCTGATTGGGCTCAGTTGAAATTTGGTGAACAGGGCAACAGTTGGTCCACCTCTGACATAAAGTTGTTCACGTTTTTATTTGGTGATTAAAGGCAGTTCTTTCATACAAAAGTATGGTCTATTTTATTAAGCCGACTTAAACTATTCATGCACCACAGATTTAAACAAAAACCTTAATCACGAAGGGTTAAATGAATTCAGGGAGTTTTAAATAATAAAACTACTTTGGTCACTTGGTGTTGATATTTTTATGGAAAATATGCACGTTGTAGTACAAGGTTTTCTGTAACATATTGTATTGGAGTAGCTGCAAATGTTCAGAGTTAACTGATTAAACTGCTATGTAACTAGATGCAAGATGAATTACTTAAAGTTGACTACCAGGTAATACAGTTCTTCTTTGCAAATCATCATGTTTAATGAACTTCATACTTTTTGTACAAGATGAACACACCTGTTATACAATGGAATATTGTAGACAGTGGAGCTGGTAGATGAAGGAAACATGTAAATTGTCTAAATAATATTTCTTCTCAATCTTGTTGTAAAATATTATTTTTGGAATTCAACAGCTCAAAGCAGCAGTTTTCAATGAATATCACCTTATGCCGGGTGAAAGCCTGTGCACAAAATAACTAATAAACTAATCTATATTAGATTTAAGGTTTTTTCCATATGATTACATCAAGAAATTGTGATTTAATTAAAAATGTAGTGTATGTATGATGCACTATAATGTTCTTATGGAAATAAAAATGTATTATACAGTAATTAGTCAGATTTTCTTCAGTAATGTTTGTTTATTTCAGGCTATTCTAGGCAAGTTAGTAAAACGCCCCTCAGAACTGGACAACGAGCTTGTGAAGGACTTGATGTCTTGTCCCCGGGAGGACGATGAGTTCAGTACAGTCTGTGGGAAGACAATGTGCACACTCGACTTCTACGAAGGTAACTCGTGATGAATCAAACAGATTTGTTACTTGTATACAAATATACGTATTACTCATATTTAGTATAGGTTTTCATAAGGAATACGACTGTATCCTGTATTTCTATGCATTTGTTTCAAACTTAAGGGGAAATCTGCCGTGATGAAAGACATATTTTTTGTTGTGTTCGTTATATGGCAACTATTATTATCAGAATTCCTTTGAGTTTAATTTCATAATTTATTATAGGTACGTTCTGTTTATGTTTTAGTAGTTTATATTTGTTTTTTCATGATTGGCTTAAACATAATGCCAGATAGAAAATAAGACTCAAACATTTAGGTTGGACTTAAACCTTTTCATTCCCTGGTGGAGCACAGACCATTAATGACTCCTTTCTGCTGGAAATGGTTTTGGGCTTGAGCTTCCAGTTTGTTCCATCTGCACCCTGTTTTTGCCACCTCTGCTTCCACTTCTCTGCACCAGGTGTTTCTTGGCCTTCCCCTTTTCCTTTTGCCTTCAGGCAGGACGCAATGTCAGCGCCTGTCTTGTGATATCTTGTGTTGGCTTCCTGAAAGTATGGTCTATCCAGCTCCACTTCCTACTTCTAATTTGATTTGCAACATTTTGACTGGCTGTGCTGGTGCGTGGTGTAGGTCAAGCAAGACTGGACGGGGCGTTCTGTGACTACACAGAGGAAGACAAGATCAACTTCCTCCAGAGGGCGCACCAGGAGGGTGTGTGCAACATCGAGATGGAATCTCTCTGCTTCGCCGCTATGTGTTGCCATGCCAAGGTTAAAGGTGCGTTACCGTGCCAACTTGGACACCGTGCATAAGAATGTTGTCTTAATGTTTAAAGTTTCCATGCTAACCAATGAATGTGAGGGAATGATCTGTTGTCTTTCAGGATGCAGGGTTGTGATTATATATATATTGTTCCCTGTAGGTGACACCATCTGTTTGTCAACAGAAACTGAAGTTAGACATTACTGAAAACATTGCAATGTTTTAGAACCATGATTTATAGAAGTGTGTTCAACAAAAGTACACATTGTGTACAATGCATAGTTTAGTCCTGTTTCTTAAGTCTCTCCTCAGTCAAGTCAGCCCACCAGATTCGTTGATTCAAATTTGTAGTGTGTGAATAGTTGAAGTAATATTTGCAGTCAGTCTATTAAAAGACATACATCTCTTCAAGTCATAAAAAATGATTTGGATTGTTAGACTGGGTAACTTGCAAAAAGGCAGGACCGTTTTTTATTTTTTCACCATTTTGACTATTATTAAAAAAACATTTATATTTTGTCCAATGATTTTACCAAAATAAAATAATACATATGAACGAATGAGCTAACATGTCTAGTTGATACTAAATAGGTTAATTTTTCATAAAATGATTTTAAACAATATGAAAAGAAATCAAATAGAGGAGGAACCTTAATCAAAATTTTTATTTAAATTTCCCAGAAATTCTGTTCATCCATAAAGTTCCAGCTTACAGTTGTTTGATTGACATGTAGTATGTGATGGGTGAACTTGTTTCAGGGGCTGTTGTGTGTGTGACGATCCTGGACCGCCTAAAGGGGGACCAGGTGAGCACGCCCCATGAAACCCTCAAGGAGTGGGACCAGCGTCCAGCCCAGCTCGTTGCCAGGCTCATCAGAAAGAAACTAGGCCTGGAAAAATAAACAAATCAAGTCTCACTGGTGGTCAGTTGTGTAGAGACACATGAACTCCCCCTGGTGGTGAGCCATGCAGACAACATGTACACCCCTGGCGGTTGTTTGTAGATACACGGAGGAGCAATTGTGGTCAGCGTTGTGGGACAACTTCTGTCTGCCTAGGCTTGTAGAGTTGTCAGTCAAGTCAGATGGTGCCACTGCCAAAAGTCCCATTTTGAGGTTCTGCGTTGACTGTTTCTAATAGTTTATATGTTATATTTAGAAGGTGTATTTTAAGACATAAGACATTGGAAAAATGATAGCAGAAAATGTAAAGTTCTAGTAATTTAGGAAAATACATAATTATATATACAGAGGTGCCACGTCTCCTGCTATGGGGAGGATATCTCCTACTTTGTTTGCCAATTAATGCTGTAATACCTGCTTCCCCTTCCTTTTCAAATAAGTCCTTCTTTTTGAAACAATTCCACATTTTCTATCAAAAGTGGCTACATAATGCATAAAATGGCCCACTTGAGACCATCATTTTTCAAAAGTTCCTTATTGTGGGAAGGGTTCCCACGCTACCCTCTACAGCAGGAGAATCTCCTTCCTCCCAATTCTTTAACTTGGCACCTCTGTATATAGTTGGAAGCCTTAAGAAGCTAAACTTGGTGTGTAAATTGTGCAACTGTACAGGTGAAGGTTGTGTCATAAACATAGCAATATCTATAGTCTTTGTATTTGCATGACTTGCTTGGTAGTTCCACAGCCTGCCAAGTTACTCTGCAAGCAATTTAATTCACACATAACCATTATGTGATTAATATTATAACATTATAAAATAAATTATTAGAAGCATTCTTACAAGAAAGGCAACTGTCATGCACTGCATAAGCCATTTGACAGATGGTAATATTATTTGTTTGTCTGTCTTCTGTGATGTGACAGACCACTATGCTTACAATAATGACAGCATATATTTGCATACAACATTTGATGTTTTTGTTCTTACATGAGAGAGACAGCTGAATATATTTGAGATCTCATTGCCCAGATTTGAAGGACTGTTGCTTACATATTGTGAGAGTATTTTCTGCTATTTAAGTACTTTTCTTTGGCCAAATATACAGAAGCCATTGAAGCTGTTATCTGTGTGATTTTCTGAGTGATATCCAAGCTGTCCCATTGTAGTTTGTGTTTCTAGTACATTATTCGATGTTTCAAGTTCAGCTATTATGATCTACTGTCATAAATTTTCTCTTTAGCTGATGCCCTTGTTTGGTTGGAGTCAAACAATTCTCAATATTTCTTTTGCAGTTACAGAAATATGATTACACTATATTCTGTACTCTGTCGAGGTTCCTGTAAAACAACAACATGGATTACATTCTCATCAGTCAGAGTGAAAATTCTCATCAAGGCACCAAGGATTGTTTTAAACAATGTTGTAAAGTTACAAGCACATTTATAAAATTACAAAACTACAATAAATAATGTTACTGTAATCAATATAAGTCCAAAACATGGGTGTGATTGCAATGCATAAGAATTTGTTATTATGATTTTCGTATAAATTATTACAGTACAGCACAGACTGTCAGGTCACTGGTGTTGGTTTTGTGAAAGAGAATTTGCCTAATACTCTTGTACAGATCTGTTTATATTGACCTATGGGTACTGATACGTCAGGAGAGTCTATTGACCAATACCAAAAAGTGATGCTGCTGATTAAACATGTAAAAAATAAATGATCATGATGATGATGTTTTCATTGGATCTAAAATATAACTGGTTATGTGGTAGACTACTGCTGCACAATGCCAATGTTATGAGGTAGACTACTGCTGCACAATGCCAATGTTATGAGGTAGACTACTGCTGCACAATGCCAATGTTATGAGGTAGACTACTGCTGCACAACGCCAATGTTATGAGGTAGAATACTGCTGCACAATGCCAATGTTATGAGGTAGACTACTGCTGCACAACGCCAATGTTATGAGGTAGAATACTGCTGCACAATGCCAATGTTATGAGGTAGAATACTGCTGCACAATGCGAATGTGTTGCTGTTTACCAAAGAAATACTAACCACAGTTTACATATTTGGCTACATGCCTTAGAGGCATAGTTAATGAAAGTGTTATATGCAATAGGTTATAATGTAATGCTGTTAACCTTGGTGAGTGTTTTGCATTGCATTCCTGTTTTGTTTTTAATATTTATTACTGTTGCATTGATTTGCATATTATTTTCATGTTTTTATGTGTGAAGTTTTAGAAGTGACACTTCAGGCAGTATTGTTCTAGCAGTAATGCTCTTGTTTCTTGTTTACTTGTGTTATGCCTTTTTGTAAAGCATTTACTATTTTTGTGATATTAAATGCTAATACATAATGTTTGAACCCGTTTGATTTCCAACAACAGTATGTAGATGATGATTAAAATCTAGTTTTTAAACTATTGAAACCATGATATCCTAGAATTTTAGATTGGCTTGATGCCTTAACTTTCTCAGTTGATGTATTCTGGCAAAAAATGCATTTATTTCTGACGTTATATTCCTGTTCTGTTGTGTTCATTATGCGTAGGTTATTTGTTGCACAAGCAACACTAAGCTGTCTATGCAGTGCACTCGCCAGATGTTTTCATGGAACCAATGGTGATAAACTCAACAGAAATGTCAGGCTGCTTACCAGGTCTGTGATCAACTCATCAAGCATGTTTATATTCCTTGACAGGATTCATGTTCTCATCTCTGGAATGTGAAAGTTTACGTTGTTTTTCCTCCCAAGAAACTTTTAATTATCATTCGGCTGAAAAAGAGATTTGGCCGAAATGTCTGGAGAGATGCATACAAGTTAAGAGGTAAAACAGTGAAATGTTTTAAATTTTTGAACTGGCACAACTATTAATGCATGGTTTGATTAGAAGGTGTTGATATTGTTGTTCATGGTTAGGTAAAGGCTTGGTGATCGTGCAGCCTGCTGAGGTGGTTGTGTTTTCTCATATGCAGTATATCATGTTGTTAATATCAGTGGCGCATGAGGTGGGTCGATGAAAGTGTTCATTTGGAAACCCCCCATGCACTAGTTAAAGAGTGGATTCACTAACATGCACAGTACTTAGGATAAATGTTGTTGTTTTCTGATATTTTCCAGTCTGTGATTATACATCAGAATAAAATGAAATATAAACATTTGGACAATTGAAGTTTCTTACGATTATTTATTTACATGTGGCTCTTCCCTTAATCCCTGAAGTCTGGGGTGAGATTTCCTTTCCCAAAACATCACTGTCATCTAAACTCTAAACAGTACGATTTTATTTAACCAAAACAGCATCTGCAGCAATTTAGACATGCATTTCCAGATTTAGCATAAAATAATATATTTTGGCCTGAGGTTGGTTAATACCCTGGTAAGTCCCATAGTTATGAATATATATATATATATATATATATATATATTGAGCAGACTAAACTTTATGCCTTAGTCGTTATACCAGTACAGCCATTTTTCATTACTAACACAGGAGTTTACTGAAGTGAGTCTAGGTTACACATTTACCCCCATGTAGGGTTTACTAAATGTCCCCAGGTATAGCACCAGATGGATGGAACCTACAACTTTTAGTGTCCCATCAGATAGGCTTCAAAATGGCAGCAAGTGTATTCAAACCCTGGTTTTCTTGGTCAACAGTCTGACTCCCCACCATTCTAATGGCGTCTACTCTGTCTTAGCCTTAGGTCAATAAATGCAGTGGCATGCATGCATGCCCACAAGCATGCATGCATTTATTGAGGTTCTCTTAGAGAACCTCAATAAATACTAATTAAACATATAGGCACAAAAGTATAAAAGAGAGGCATCCATTGATTTGATCACATATTCTGGAAATAAGTTTGTTGGCATTTGCCCAATCTCACATGCATGTGATATCCCCCTGTGTAAGCTTATAATTAAAACTGCTTCCTCAAATGGTTCAGCCCATCACAAATATGGTTCATTTATGTCGCGATGTGTAGTGTGTAATTTAAGTAATGTGCGCAGCCTGTTTAATAAAAAAATGCCCATTTTTTCAAATCATCGAAAGAATTTACTTCAGTCGTTAGATCTGGTAAGGATCAAAATAGTGGATATCCAAAATGGTAAGCACTGTGCAAGTTAATGCCGATCATGGTAAGTAATTTAATGGTTTTCTGATGATTTCACAAAAACTACATACAAAAGTTGAAACAAACGAGCTAGCATGTTGTAGTGGATACCAGATAGGTTTGGTTTTTTGCAAAATTAAGTTGAAACGACACTAGCAAAAAAATCGAATTGAGGATACACCTTTAATATGAAGGCCTAATTAATGATTATGAAGCCTTATTTTTAATGTTAAAATGATTAATTGGTGGGTGATTAAAATGTTTAATATAATAAATGTTTATTTCCAGACAAAAGTCTATAAATATGAACACATAAAATATAAGTAAAATATAAGTAATAAATATATATATATATATATATATATATATATATATATATATATATATATATATACACATGTTGTACATTAAAAGTACATATAGAGAGATAAATATATACAAATATACATGCAATTAAAGTACATGTAAAAAGCTAAAATAAAAACCTAAAATTATATGTCATGCATTAAAAGTGTACAATTGACTAATCCAATACTTAATCATTGAACTTCTATTAAATTCCAAGCACTAATTTCAACTTACTGAAACAGTGCACATGAATTAATTAAAAACATCAGTATTATTTGTGTATTACAAACGTGCAATTTGTTGTCATTTCGTTTACATTGATCTATATATAGATCAACCTTTGACCCGCGCAGACGACACCGGAAATGAACAACACGTCAAAACTTTCGACCAACCAACGAGCGCCATGCCCCGTGAACCCGGCGGGAAAACTTGGCAATTATCATCTTGTTGTTTACACTCAAGAAACCTTTAGTCATCGTAACTATGATTGACTGATCACGAAAGTATTGTGAAGACGTATTTCGGGCAATGGAGAACTTTCAGAAAATCGAAAAAATTGGGGAAGGAACGTATGGCGTTGTGTATAAAGCAAAAGATAAGTCGACTGGTCGAATGGTCGCGCTGAAAAAAATTCGCCTTGATACGTGAGTTGCATGGCATTATAACGGCGTGAATACTACTCACTATTATGAAACTTAGTATATCGACGTGTCGTATATATATATGTATATATTAACTAATATAAACCATAATCACAATTGGCGCAGACATATTAAATTCGCATCTTGGAACTTAGTATGGAATTGAACTGAAGAAAATTCGATACGGCATCTGTGACTGTGCCTTGGAAAGGGGCTGCCTTGAACATATCTTGATGATACTCGCTAGATGGCGAAACGGTGTTCTCATGAAGCCTTGAAAGCTGAAGTTGATCAGTGCCGTGGCAACAGTCCATCCATGTAATTAATAATTAATCCACTCAAAGATCCCCTGGTAAAATGTAGAGTACCTGGTACCAGGTATCTGTGATTTTTTAAAAACACTTCTGTATCAATGAAGTTAGTAACTTTAGAGTAGATACGAGTTTATGTTTTTCGACCTTATCAATTGAAGGTGCTTAATTGATGTGATTTTTTGCTTATTTCAAATTAATTTTGCGAAAAACCAAACCTACCTAGTATCCACTGCAACATGCTAGCTCGTTTGTGCAACTTTTGTATGTAGTTTTTGTGAAATCATCAAATAAACTATTAAATTAGTTAATGCTTGTTCATGCAAGTATTAACCCAAGGAGTGACCAATGATAAATTTCCACGGTGTACACAAATTGGAGTTCTTCATAAGGGTGCTTTTAAAAAATCATAACATCGCTAATAATTATCGAACAAATGTGACTGAGGTATAATTTAGTTGCTAAAAAGACTCTTTAATATAACAAAATGATAAAAACTACAGCACAATCTTATCATGGGATATTACTTTTTGAATTTCATAAAAAAGTTGTATTTTTACCATGCTGCCACATAAATACTGAGTGGCTGTATGTCCAATTGGAAAATGTTGAGAATTTTATTTTTATGATTTTTTCCAACACCGGACTGTGCCGATTCAGATGCCCATCTGTCCCACGTTGTTTACCATGACAGTGTAGGCTGTCCAAGCCGGCGGAAATCGCGATGGCAACTTGCTGATATTTACCTCGGAAAAGCCCACAACATCGTTCTAACTGTCTGAACTAGTATACTAACATGATTCACTAATGCTATCATTCAGTTTGCTGAAATATTGATGTGGAAACTTGAAATAATCTGGCCTAAAGTGAACCGACACAGAACGAAGTGAGAAAACAAAATGGTGGATTAGTAAATAAGAAGCTCTGATGGCCCAGGCAACATGTGTTTGTAACGATGATGCTTTGCTTATTCGCAACATATAGCCCACTTGCTCATTCACATGTATTCGAATAGGCCAATCATAGAGCTTTCCAAAGTTATAACGTGTTACATATGAATGGAAATGTAAATTTATTCTGCGGAGCGTAGTAAAAACAGCCGAATATGGGCACTAACTATGTGACACGATTTGTAAGCTAGATCTTCATTAGCTATCATTGAGTATGCACATGAATAAATGTGAATCAAAATGAAGAGTGATTCAGCTTTCTAATAATACCATTTGTTTCCACAGAGTGATACCAAAATTGGCCCAAATGGCGAATGCTTTTCACACTGATCGTGTGGGCCAAATTTAGCCCGGTGGTCACTGCAAGGGTTAACTGAAGTGAAAATCGAAATGCTGAAAAATCACGACTTTCTTCCTTGGTGAAATTTTGTCATGGGATCAGCGAGATGACCCTCACAGTGTTTACCATTTTGGATATCTACTATTTTGATCCTTACCAGATCTAATGACTAAAGTAAATTCTTTCAATGATTTGAACAAAAATAGAAATTTTTTATTAAACAGACTGCGCACATTACTTAAGCTAGTCACACACTACACATCTGGACATAAGTGAACCGGATTCGCGAGGGCTGAACCATTTGAGGAAGCAGCTTTAAGATAAGTCTAGATTAAGACATAACTTGTCACAAGAACTTTCCACTGGTGGCAATGCCATTGCAGGCATTCATTTTGATGGGAGTCATACTTTAGTCTTGGCTTGGGAGTCCATACTTTATCCGCAAATATTATGTACAGCACTCAATAATCTGACTCTTGAATCATTCCCTAGAGGCACCACGCACACTAAAGGCAGTGACAGTTGCACCACACAGTGGATTCTGCACCAATCTTATCAGAAGCGAGCTCCTCCTTTTGGCTCAAGATTATGGGCTGAACCATGGATTTGTTTCTTGTTAGTTTTTAGTTAGTACAGAAATATGTTATTCAAAGTATGTTGCGCCGTTTTCTAAACTAGTGAGTCACACAGAGTCACAGACTCATACCAAGGGCTGTATAAGGGTTCCGGAGGGTGAAACAACTAACGAGGAGTCTCAAACTCATGGGCTCCCGGAAAAATCGAAGCCTGCAATAGACACATGTAATAATAATGAACTTCTATAGCATCTATATTCTCAGGAAACTGAGCTCAGAAGCGCAACAAAACATAATCATTAATCGTGAACAGATGAATTCATGTATAGCTCCCAAGTCACTTAGATGGCACAGTCGACCCTGTAGAGATGCACCAGATACAATCCTTGTGAATCAGTTCAACACCACCTACCAGGAACATGTGTGTGGAGAATGTCTACTTTCAACACACAAGTATAAACTAGTCTACAGGGAATCATTAATGATGTAACTCTATGGTTCACGCAGACAAACACACACAGACACACACGTCTAATAAATACATTGTAGTCTACAAATTTATTTAACTTATGTTTCCAGGAATGGTGTGAAACTAAAACAACTTCTGTCTTTCCTAATTGCATGTTTGTACTTTTCAGTGAATCTGAAGGTGTCCCCAGTACAGCCATCAGAGAAATTTATTTAACTTATGTTTCCAGGAATGGTGTGAAACTAAAACAACTTCTGTCTTTCCTAATTGCATGTTTTTAATTTTCAGTGAATCTGAAGGTGTCCCCAGTACAGCCATCAGAGAAATTTCCCTACTGAAAGAACTCGACCATCCAAATGTTGTTCGGTATGTTGGGATTAGTTAACTAGTAAGGTTAGGTTGTTTATTTTAGTAAAGTTGGATAACAAATGTCGAAGGCAGTTGTGTTAACAGTTTGTGTCTACATAAAAACATTGTTTACATCTAAGTTTGGAATAAGTTTCTCATAGCTAAATTCCTAGCCAGGGCTTGATATTAACACTTGTCCGGGACAAGTAGCTACCAGTGTAGTAAAGTATATAATCCTGGACACTTGTCCCACCGGACAAGTTCAAGCCGTTGCAATATAAAACATAGTTTTCATTTTAATATAAAAACTGAAAGGTTTTGACTTGTTGACACCCATAATAAATAACGTTTAATGGAATCTTTTAATGGAATTTTTTTATGTTGCGTGTATCACTGGCACTGCTTTCTTTCTGCCATGTGACTATTACCAATGTTGTCACCAGGTGGCACATGTAGTAGTTTAGAAACTAGCTTACTCACTAGGACAGCAACACTGTTCCGTTGAAAACACGAATGCGCTGTCACTGTTCCTCGTTGAGATGCCCCCTTACATAGCTACACTTCTGACATATACGCCCGTTTTATGTTTTGAATTTTCAACATTATTGCTACAAGGAATGCTTAAAATTTGTATTTAATGTCAGAAACAGATCGTGATCGTAACAAATACCAGCGGCTTAATGCCGCTCAGCTTTGGCACGAAGGCAAACGTTATGCGTATTTATATTGCTAAGAACTTTTTGTGCATATTAACACTCACTGTCACTCAATGTTTGACTTGTGTAATTTAGTCTAGTTGCATTCACAGTATACATAGGTTATAATGAAAAGCGCATTAATTTATTCTGTTTTTTTAATGCAATAATTTTTTACAGTTTATTTTGTTGGAAAGGGGTCTTTCTTCCATGTAGAATATTATTGTTCTTGCTAAATATGTAATGTTATGTTGTTAAACATGAAAAAACCGTGTCTAAGTGTGCATTTAATTCAGTCATTTGCTTTTGGTCAGAATATTAAAATTTTGCAGAATTAGTTTTGAACGCAATAAAAGTTTCTAAACACTATCTTTTTTCTTATAATTATTGACATTTTCCCTTCTACACTGAGAAAATGCACTAAAACATTTGTTAGAAACATCATCCTGGATATTATATAGATCTAGGTGGATGTTATATCATGTCATAGTAATTCAGTGTTTGTATTTGTACAGGTGGGACGTATACTTTTGGTGGGACAAGTAAACATGACTCACTACTTTTCCTACAGGACAAGTGCCTTCTAGGAGTTAGTGTAGAGCCCTGCTAACTCTAAAGAATAAAAATGTTTTGACGTCTCACAAAGTTGTCTCTGTGTTGGCTGATGACCTTAGCACTGTTGATGTCTCAGGAAATGTTGATGACCCAGACAGTGTTGATGTCTCACTGTCTCGGGGCAATGTTAATGACCTGGGCAGTGTTGATGGTCTGGTCAGTGTTAATGACTGGCAATGTTGATGACCCGGGCAATGTTGTAGTTTGCTGGACGTCGTCCACAGTGAGAAGAAGCTCTACCTCGTATTTGAATATCTCAACCAGGACCTCAAGAAATACGTTGACAATTCCCCAGTTGCTGGCCTTTCACTGCCACTAGTCAAGGTATTTTTGACTTGAAAAATTTTATGACTCATGTAATACTATACTTGCATTATAATAGCATATATATTGATGCATGGCATATTTCAGTTGGCTGCCATGACTGTTGTGGATTGAAGTCCAACGTGAGGCTGGCATTGATACTGGTCCTCATTTATTTTGTCTTCATTCGACCACCTGTCATTGTTACCTCTACCTACTGTTACAAGACATCGCTTACTGTCACTCGTACAGAGTTCTACCATTGTTCTAGAGTTACCTCTACCAACTGTTACACTGCATCGCTTTCTGTCACTTGCACCGTGTTCTGTCATTGTTCTAGAGTTACCTTTGTCAACTGTTACGAGGCATCGCTTACTGTCACTTGCACCGTTTTCTGCCATTGTTCTTGAGTTACCTCTGCCAACTGTTACAAGACGTCGCTTACTGTCACTTGCACTGTGTTCTGTCATTGTTCTAGAGTTACCTCTGCCAACTGTTACAAGGCATCGCTTACTGTCACTCGTACAGAGTTCTGTCATTGTTCTAGAGTTACCTTTGTCAACTGTTACAAGGCATCGCTTACTGTCACTCGTACAGAGTTCTGTCATTGTTCTAGAGTTACCTCTACCAACTGTTACGAGACATCGCTTACTGTCACTCGTACAGAGTTCTGTCATTGTTCTAGAGTTACCTCTACCAACTGTTACACTGCATCGCTTTCTGTCACTTGCACCGTGTTCTGTCATTGTTCTAGAGTTACCTTTGTCAACTGTTACGAGGCATCGCTTACTGTCACTTGCACCGTTTTCTGCCATTGTTCTTGAGTTACCTCTGCCAACTGTTACAAGACATCGCTTACTGTCACTTGCACCGTGTTCTGTCATTGTTCTAGAGTTACCTCTGCCAACTGCTACAAGGCATCGCTTACTGTCACTTGCACTGTTTTCTGTCATTGTTCTTGAGTTACCTTTGTCAACTGTTACAAGACATCACTTACTGTCACTTGCACCGTGTTCTGTCATTGTTCTAGAGTTACCTCTGCCAACTGTTACAAGGCATCGCTTACTGTCACTTGCACCATGTTCTGTCATTGTTCTACAGTTACCTCTGCCAACTGTTACAAGACATCGCTTACTGTCACTCGTACAGAGTTCTGTCATTGTTCTAGAGTTACCTCTACCAACTGTTACACTGCATCGCTTTCTGTCACTTGCACCGTGTTCTGTCATTGTTCTAGAGTTACCTCTGCCAACTGTTACAAGGCATCGCTTACTGTCACTTGCACCGTGTTCTGTCATTGTTCTAGGGTTACCTCTACCAACTGTTACAAGACATCGCTTACTGTCACTCGTACAGAGTTCTGTCGTAGAGTTACCTCTACCAACTGTTACAAGACATCACTTACTGTCACTTGCACCGTGTTCTGTCATTGTTCTAGAGTTACCTCTGCCTACTGTTACAAGGCATCGCTTACTGTCACTTGCACCGTGTTCTGTCATTGTTCTAGAGTTACCTCTGCCAACTGTTACAAGACATTGTTTACTGTCACTTGCACCGTGTTCTGTCATTGTTCTAGAGTTACCTCTACCAACTGTTACAAGACATCGCTTACTGTCACTCGTACAGAGTTCTGTCATTGTTCTAGAGTTACCTCTACCAACTGTTACAAGGCATCGCTTACTGCCACTCGCACCGTGTTCTACATCGCGATCTCAAGCCACAGAATCTGCTCATAGATGTTGCTGGTAACATTAAGTTAGCTGACTTTGGGCTCGCCCGAGCGTTTGGTGTTCCTGTACGCACATACACACATGAGGTACGAGGCCCAGCTGGCCATGGCTGAACAGTATGTAACTTGTTTTCTTTGTTTACAAATACCTGTTTTTTTTTATAGTAATACCATGCATATGCAAAGTACTAGGTTTGTTTGTATGACACATATATGATTATAATTCTTGCAAATCCATGTTTAGTACACATTCTACTATACAATGATCAGAGCATTTGTTAAAATGTTGTTTTTATTTTAAAAATAATTTTTGTGTAAAGTGTAAAAAAAACCTTCATTTTTGGCAACAAATACGTGTTTATCTTTCAAACTATTGATGATTTTTAAAATGTCTCTGGTCATTGATGATGCCGAATACCAAATAAGGAAATAGTCAGTAGAATACTGCTTGCTTATATGACAATGTCCAGCGAATACGGGTCAAAGGGTGGGTATGCCGTCTAGACAGGCGGTTAGAGAACGGAAAGGGGAATCTATCCGTACCAAACAAGATGGCGTACGGTGAATTTACGGCAGCGTTGCTAAGGTCTAAACATTGCATATTTTCGAACTTTTGAGAATCAAAACTGGATTATTACTTGATAGGGGTACACTTTATTCACGAATAAAAGTGATTTAGAGGTATGTGATCGTTATAAAAATTAACTTTATTGATAATTAACATACAAAGCTATCGGAAAAAGGATGAAACACATTTTGAGCATATTTTTTCAAAATACGTAATTTCACTTGCCGTGTATGGCCTTAAAACTTTATTAATTTATTTTGTATAATATTATATCTTCGAATTTACTTAGTTGTCGGAACTCGCATCATTTTGACAGTGCCAATATTTGACATTGACGACTAAACACATATAAGCAATCCAGAAATGTGTTTCGGGGCAGATATGGCCTTTATTAGTAAATGATTAGTGTCACCCTGTAAATTTTTATTTGATTAAATTGAAAATTTGAAGCCATTTTGTGTTTTGTCTCAGGTAGTTACCCTGTGGTACCGTGCCCCGGAGATCCTTTTGGGCAGTCGATTCTACTCTACCCCTGTTGACATCTGGAGCATTGGATGTATATTTGCTGAAATGGTAGGGTATTCTAATACAGGGGTCGGCAACCTGCAGCCTGCAGGCCAGCTGTGGCCCACGTAGCTATTTCATGCGGCCTGCGGACTGAAAACGATATTGTGCAAAATGCGGCCCGCCCCTGCCACATTGGTATATAAAATAACATGTCCACGCGATGAACATAATAATATACCAAATATGTATTTTTACTTCCTTTAATATTTAATGAATTCACTTTTGCGAATGCAGACATGAAAGTATGCAGCGCGGCCCTCCTAAGGAACACACCATTAAACAACTTTAGCTTGTATTTAATGTGTTAACATTGTGGACAGATCTGTGTGTTACCCTTTGGAAAACTATTTTCAGTAAATAAACAACCAACTAAGTTGCATTTGAAAAATAGTAAATATCCCAAAAAACCATCTTGCCCCATCCTTGGGGCAAGACGGTCCTCTACCTGGGGTAACACGGTCTATAACCCCCTCCCCGTGGTTTTTACTTATACAGTCGCGCCTCGTTATTACGCGGATTCGGATATAACGCGGTCGGTCGTGGACCACAAATTTGGGCCTGCTTAAACCTACTTAGAATTACTTTGACAATTCTCAAGAAACATTAGGGGAAAACAATGTCAGTGAATGAGTATCAATGTGTTGTTTGTTTTGTGCTGTCACCAACATCAATCGCTGTCGCTCGCTTCGCTTCGATGGTTTGTAAATTGCAATCGCGATTCACAAATACACCTCGCGTAAGAATCAGATAAACAGTTTTAAATGCATTTAGTATGCAATCACTTTGAACACAGGTGCTTGAGTTGTACAGATGACAGATGTACAACTGTACAACGTTTAATAAGTTCCATAAACTGCATATTTGCGTGTAAGACAGTGCTGCAAGCACACGTGGCTTCGACAACGTTCTTGGGCTTGGTGCAGTGGGCAGCGGTCGCTGTTGTTTAGTAGCTCCCTGGTGGCAGATATGAGAACACCTAACGCGCCTCGCGTACAGTGCGGTCCGAAGTCGTTATAATGAGCGTTATAATGAGGCTTGACTGTATGAACGAACTATTGCCTGAAATTAAAATGTATATTATATACAAATGGTACGATAGTAACATATCAGGCCATTATGGTTGTTAAATTTAAATGGGAGTTAACATATAATACGTACCTTGCAATCCATACATAATCTAATATTGGTTTAGTGATATTCCATCATAATTACAGCCTACGGGCTAGCAGAACGTAAATTATACAATGTTCGTATTATATTCAATGTATTAAACAAAATTGGTCATGTGTAATACATTTGACAGTGTAACGATGTGCGTGTGGCATAAGACATAGGGACCATCTTGCCCCATATGCATGGGGACTGTCTTGCCCCAGAGACGTGTGTCTTAATAAGATGTATACAAAGCACAACATACTATTCCACATTTTGTATTGTTTGATCTGTCAACTGATTAATAATATTGTCATGTCACCAATTACGTCCATGATTAATGATTCACACCATTTTACTATTGGCAAAATATTAGATCAATGCATATAAAAGTTTAAAAACACTGATTTAATTACGTCTGTCTCGTGTTGCTGAACTTTCGGGCGGGTATCCGATAGAATTAGTTTCGTTTTGCACCAGACTTAGAACGTTCAGAGTTATATATTTTGAGTACGTGGTGGGGGCCGTCTTACCTCCAGGGACTGTGTTGCCCCAGGTTACCCTACTGCCTATTTTGTGTTTGAGTGATAATGTGTTGTTTTAACTAATGCTCGTCACCTGCCAGCGAAATGGCAAACGAAGTTGTACGCTGATGGAAAAGGTTCAAGACTAAGGAGGTGCCAAGCAAAGCTCTTCAGGGCACGCTCCATCATCCAACGGGAAAGCCCGTGTGGCAAGTCGATGAAAACGCAGAACGTAATAAGGGTCGCCGTGAAGACTAAACTGTGTTCGTTCTTGCTGTCTAAACTACCGACAGTTCCAGCACCTTGTGACCGAGATGAATACGGGATATGAAGAACTCCTGTAGTACACCGAAGTAAGCTGAGGCGCGCAGGAACAAGTCTGCAGCCAGGTGTGGGCCACTTGGTGGCGCAGCAACATCACCAGCAACATACCTCAGTGTCACACGGGTTAACATGGCATCAGCGGCATGCCAAGAACACGTAACCTGAATAATGTGTTTTTGAATAATCCAACTGTTGTTCAAAATCAGACGTTGATGTTTGACGATAATAATAACTCATATTCGTGGACGTGCTATTTACAACAGTGGTCAATACAACTGCTAGACACAAGGTATATAATTGCATTGTGCCAATTACCACGAGTGTGCGTGCGTGCGTGCGTGCGTGCGTGCGTGCGTGGCCCGCTAACCTATTCAAAGTCACTTATTTGGCCCTCCATTCAAAAAGGTTGCCGACCCCTGGTCTAATGGCTATATCACACATACACGTTATAAAATATTATCAGGTACTTTATTCTTGCAGTATTTTGATTGTGATACAGTGCTTTATTCGTGTGTGTGTGTTATTAATGAATATAATAGTGGATATTCAAAATAGAAAACACTGCCAATCATGGACGTGACTTCCATCCCCTTGCCGATCACATGACAAAGTTACAATGTTTCACCAAGGGTGAAATTTCTGAGTTTTCAGTGTTTGTTTGACCACATATTAAGTAATTTAATAATTTAATCTTTAACGAAGCATGGGATTGGTGGAATATCCTATTATTGTCCATGCTATAACTCTCAGTAATAAATGTGTAATGTATCATGAAATTTCTATTGCTTTATTATTTTATTGACTTCCAGTGAACAAAGAACACATGATGTAGCTGTAATGTAAAAGCAGTCCCCAAGACCATTAATTGTCGGATTTATCGCATCTAGGGTAAGAAGTGATGTTTGGAATTTTTAGTAACCGAAAGCAAACCCAGTTAAGTTAATCATATTAGGGGAGACCGGGGCTAGTTGTAACAAAAACAGTGTATTTAAGCATTGTGGTTCAAATTGTTACCCAATCAGAACTTTTTTAATGCCGACGAAACTGCAGATATCTCCTGCATATAGCAGGTGCGTAAACACATGCTTAATGCAATATACATTTGTACAATGATGCATCTGATGAGGTCTCCTAAAGTGTTACAATTTACCACGATGAGGGGCAAGTTGTAACAGCTAACGGGGCAAGTTGTAACAGCTAACGGGGCAAGTTGTAACATGTTTTACCATTGCGGCAAAAGGTAACATCCCAGTATACAAAATTAATGGCTTTGAATTGTTTTAATACATATCTAGGATATATGACTAGCTTATGAAAATTAATAGGCCCTACCTAAAATATGCAAATCCCATATTGGAACACCATAAAAATACTGTAATGAACATAATCATGTTAATTATAAAACATTTATTAATTGCCATCTGAATAACAAGAGACAGCATTTTGCCTCCTCCAAGTAGCATGATACTGATATGTTACAATTTGTCTGGAGAAATATTACAACTTGCGCCAGCGCCACCTCATTCACAACACCTATGAATACATGAAAACCTACTTAAACCACTGCTTAGCAGCTATGTAACAGCTAGGGCATATATTCATTACTAGAATTGCCAAAAAAGAACTGCATCAGATAAATAACTGTTCTTTAAAATGGCACAGTTTTTACCTTTTCAGTGGATCTACGTGATATCACACATGACATGCTTAAAACTATTGATGAGCATACTGTTACCTTGCAACAAAAAAGCAGATAAATGAAGCAATTTATGAGACCAGATTATAGAAGAACGGATAAATGAGAAGTGGCTGTACATAGATCAGCTGTGCAAGAACTAGTGAACAAGTGTCACTGTCTGGCAAACTAGACACCAGTTTTATCTTGGTTAAACTCATTTCTCAAATTGATGTGCTACACAGAAAACTGCTTTCAGAACAGGCATAACAAACTTTGAAGATTTCTGTTTCTTTCCCAGATCACCAAGAGGGCTCTATTTCCCGGTGACTCGGAGATTGATCAGCTCTTCAGAATATTCCGAACACTAGGTAAGTGGTATTCCTCCAAATGTATGATGTTTCTGACCAAGATACAACGTGCATTTTGGCTAGAATCATGAATGACATTAAAAAAATTACTGAATATTTTTGAAGCATATATTTGGTCACATAAGATAGCTGAAGATTAATGTATATGACTGGTACTTTCTGTTGGAGTAAGTTCTCTGTATAGCTGATGCTTTACTCACCATTTTAATTAAAGTATAATTTTAATGATAGCAAACTTGGATGACACAAAACAGCAATGTTTACCCTATATCACATTTTTTCATGTTTACATTTTTTATGAGTTTATAAGTTTTAAATTATTCATATTACGTGTAATTAAATTAATTGATTGTAACTGCATATCTGTACTAATTATGTAATGATTGAAAATTCACATGGGGACCTATTTTTGTTTTCTGTCAGAAAACCTATTCATTGAATATTGCTCTCTGTGGAACAGAAAAATATTTGTTGGAAATTATGTTAATTATAATATTATTCCATATCTTGCGAGATGATGCTAATGAAGAAATCAGTTCAGATTAGTTTGTCATCACAAAACAGACCTGTGCATTGTATTCCTAGTTGTGATTATTAGTTCTGTTTCCTCAGGCACCCCTGATGACAGTTCATGGCCCGGAGTCTCCCAGCTGCCCGACTACAAGACAACTTTCCCTAAATGGCCATCTCAGGACCTCGCCAAAGTCGTCCCTACACTCGATGAAGAGGGCCACGACCTACTGAAAGTAAACCCAATGTTTTACCAATCATAAATTTACATGTTGGTTGGTAATTCTTGTTTCTTTTGTTAGTATTTGTAACAACAATTCTTAACATGTCTAAGCATATAATATTGATGCGGAATAGTTTGATCTGTGTGTAATAAGCGTGGCCACGATTAAGATGAATATAGCTTCACAGATCAATTTAGTGAAATTTACGGGATGCACAAATAAAGCAGTTAAATATGCCATCACTCTGCTAGCTGCTAACATATCGTGTAGTACTGCGTACTACTGCCTTGCTGGAAATGAATGTGGCTGAGGTAAAGATTTCGCTACCTCCAGCAGGGCTCGGTTTTAACAGTAATCCGTTATTCCAAACACCCTTGACTAGACCTGTCAATACAGAAACGCTATGCCTGCTAACACAAGGTCAAGGAAAGTCTTAGCATAGTCTTTCCATAGTACTTTCTTTTAGACGCACAAAAAAACCTGTATAATTACCATATAAAATGTACAGTGGGTACCATATGCCACATAGAGCCATATGGTACACAACACTAGTCTTTTAGCAACCAAGTGGTACTGAATTCATATTTATTATGATAATTATTAGCACAGTTATGATGTTTAATGGAGCCCATTTAAATTACTCCAAATTGTGTTCATTGCAGAAGTATTCACCACACACTCAAAGTGCATGTGCGGTAATCCAGGACCACGTTAAATTAGTTATTTTGTGGATTACCAGATTTTTTGACAGATTACTTAATTTAATACCTTGGTAATCCATCTGGGTTACTAGACATTTCTCCTTAAAATCTACCACTATAGCATCCATTAGTTATTGGCGTCAAACGTGCCATGAAATTATACAAATGGGAACCACCTTAGCCAGTTGCTAGGCAGCGTGAACCATGTGGACACGGTGGTCATGTGACTCATTAATTCTCAACCTATGCAAAATCACCAGCCAATCATTGAGCTGGCAGTAACAGTTCCTGGTTTGTCCAACCACTATAAAACGTTAGTTATCAATAACACACATGTTAGGGATGGTAAAAAATGGCATCAAGTGCTTTTGTGTTTAGTGATGTCATTACGAATTTGTCATGAAAGTTATAAATATAACCGAAAATGCATATGAACCTAAACAGTTGTTTTTCTCTGTTTGTAGAAGATGATAACATATGAACCAAATAGGCGCGTCTCAGCGAAGGCGGCTCTTACCCACCCCTACTTCCGCCAGGTGTCTGTCGAGAGGCCACCACAGTTGTAATACAGGGACGCCACAGCACTAACATTCTGACGTGCAGGGGCGTCATGGTTGTGCTCTGTATTCTGTACAGAGGGTGCCTTAGTTGTGACATTTTGACATGTGCATAAGGGCCTGTATTCTCGAAAGACTTACGTCATTCGTTATTCAAGTTTTCCATAAATTTGACGGCAAATGTGCCCCCAATGGTCATTCATGAAAGATATAAAATAACATGGCAAATTTCTGATGAAAATCCAACGTGGATTATGTAATACTTCAATAGGCCTCTTCATTATTTAACACGGGTAATATTTACCCATATATTCTATGAGTGCCCCCCCCCCCCCCCGTTAATAGCAGCTTAGCCTCCTTTAGTTAACAAATTTGTATTTTGATAATACAAGCCCGGGGCTGTGATGTGACGAGATGTATTTTGATAATACAAGCCCGGGGCTGTGATGTGACAAGAGATGTATTTTGATAATACAAACCCGGGGCTGTGATTTGACAAGAGATGTATTTTTGTGATACATGTAGAGTAAACACCACAACTGTATCACTTTGAAAACAGGTGCTTGAGTTGTACAGATGACAGATGTACAACTGTTACACTATTGCATGTGGAGGGTGTTGGCATTGTGTAGGGAAACCTCTAATGTAGTCTTATGGTATGTGTATAGAGGGAGCCACCACTTACACTATTGCATGTACCACAATATTGTTTCCTGTGTGTGGCCAGTGCCACAATTGAAACCGAGTTATATTGGCAGGCCTGGGGGAATAGTAATATGTAATAGTAATTATTACAACTATTCAAGTTATAGTAATAGATGGAACAGAACACAATGTAATAGTAATTGAGCTATTACTTTTGTATTGCAATTGAATACTTTTATCACACATCAAAATTCAATTTAATTAAGTTGTTAGGCGTAAATATGAACTCGTGTATTTGCTGTTCTTCATGTAAGCCACCTTCATATGCCAGACATCAAAGAAAGCTACACAAGGGATTAATACTAGCTTCTTCTGAGTTAGCCCCATAAAGACGAGTTTCCCTGTCCAACTATCCTTTTTTACACAAGCCTATATATGGCCATTCATTCACTGAGGATCAGTTATTGAATAAGGGTTCCAGCACTATGTTGATTGTCTTTAAACATCTGTATCAATCAGTGCAGTTCCCTGCACTGCATGCAGGGTAATGTTTTAACTATTCTAATATATTCCTCGGTTTTCCTTCTATTACCATTACATGCAGAAGGCAATGTAATATATTACTGTTGCATTTTAAGCTATTTCTATTACATTTTTCATTGGAAATATTTGTTTGGTTAAAGATTTTGGAGTTTGTACCTGTATGTTGCGTTCATTCAGTAGTAGAGTAGTTTGCAAACAGAGTTGGACCAAAAGTTGGTATAATGAAGCTGTTTATATTTCAGCTAAATCCAGCAGCTTATACCAACTGTTGATCCAACTCCATGTGAACACGAGTACCTGTGAACACAGCTGTATTTTTTCAGCACTTCAGATTGGATATTGCAAGAAAGATACCAACAGGACCAACAAATCATAGATAATTGTTTGAATAATGAGTTATTGTTGCAAACTGCTCTGCTACTGAATGAACACAACATACATACAGGTAGTCAGGTACATACTCCAAAATGTTTAACCAAACAAATATTTCCAGTAAAAAAAATGTAATAGAAATAGCTTAAAATGTAATAGTAATATATTACATTGTCTTCAGCAACATTGCACAAATGCTGTTGTTGCATGTACCTGTTTACAAATAATTGAGTATCGTTACTGCTGTGTTACACCACTGGGTCAGTAACAGTTGTATAACTGCTGGCACTTTTATTTCTCTGCACATTGTGCCACTTCTGTTTTTTATATAGTCTGCATCATTGTAGGCCATTATAGAATGTAAATCATTGATGTACAAGTACAAGCATCATTGTAGGCCATTATAGAATGTAAATCATTGATGTACATGTACAAACTCACACGTGACTGCAACAATGACGTCTCGATGCAGTGAAGGTTATGTGTTATTTTTAATTACTATTACGCAATGAGTAATTATATGTTTGTCTTTCAAAGGTGAAGGTAAGTTCTTATGTAGTTCAGTATCCAATCTGCTCAAACCACTCTACACTTTGTCCATTGGCAAACCTGTTCATTCTTACACCAACCCGACTTCTCTTGGAAGCGTTCAGCCAAGATACGATTACTTTGCAAAGACACTTCGTTCACATATATCCTCTACTGTATATAACCAGGTACTCATTTATACAGCTGGGGCAACATGGAATGTAAGAAATTGCATAAGCTTTTAAACAATCATTAGCTTGTATTGATTATGTGTGTAGATAAGTGGAATTTTGTAATCTGATCTTCTTGATTCATTATCATATTCTGTGTATTTCTTTGGGTATAAAAGCAATTTTTTCCTGCAAAATATGAATTTGCTGGCAGACATGTTGATATTCTTAACAACAAATGAAGGCACTTGAATTGCACTTGGATGATTGAGACAGTTACCTTAAGAGTCTTCATGTCAGAGTACTTATGCACTACATTCTGGATTATCCTGTCTGCATGGTTACATTCTGGATTATCCTGTTGCCATGGTAACATTCAGGATTATGTTGTCGGCATGATTACCGTCTGGGTTGTCTGTCTGCCTGGTTACCTTGTATCATATAGGCTCTATGTTAGTGATAGAAATCATACCATGTTGACTTTTCAAAGATGTCTGATGTATGGGAATAATCTTTCACATAATGGGTTTTAAACTTTATTGTAGCATGTTTCTTTGTCAATTTTGCTAAATTTATTTTAGAACTGTAATTGATCACATGATAACCACACAGTGTTTTTAGTTTTGTGATTTTTATGAAATTGCCATACAGTGGACCCCGCTCAACAGAATTGCGGATAACTGAATTGGCCAACTTGTAGAATCAAGTCTGCTGGCATTCCCTGTACAACCCGTGTACATACTGCATTAAATTGCACTGCTCAAGTGAATCAGCAGCATGATAGAATCAAATTGTTTTGGCCTAGTGATTCTGTTCACTGGAGTCCATCGTATTGTATCTGTGTGTCTACTTCCAGTGTTAAAAATGTACTTTGTTCACATGGGTATTTTTGAATAGCCCAATTCATGTTCCATAATATTTTTAGTTGACAACCGATGCCTGTGATTTTATTTGTAAAATGGTTTATCAGTGCCACAATAAAGTTACTTTTGAGTAATGTTAGTATTCCGTTTATTTGTAACAACTGTATGCTGATGATTGGACATGTGGTTAATTTATCCAGTGTTTTGCAGCGATCTATTACTTGCTTGGTATTTGTGGGTCTGTTATTGGCTCAGATCCGGGTGCTGTGTCTTTGATATGTGAGTGATAACTTAGAGTATGAACAGGATAGATTCATTAGACACTGACATGACATATTCCTATGTTCTCTAACACTGCTAGATGGAAACTCGCATTTATTGCAATATTTTGAATGGGCCATCGCTCTTATAACAAGTTATATAACATAACTGCAGTGAGTCCATGATAGGGTACACATTTACCCCCGTTGTGAGACCTTTTACTTCCCTTGGCATAGACCTAGGTAAAACAGACTTATCGCTTTTAGTGTCTGATCCTTTTAGTGTCACTGGTGCCAGGGGCATAAACTGGTGCGATCTAGGGAGTGTATAGACCATACTGTCTAGACAGTATTTCTACAAGCAAGTGGCTTTTTACATTTATCTCCTGGAATGAGCAGAGCTTTCAAATACTCGCCATTTCACAGATGAAATTGAAGCTTAAAGCTATCTGAGACCCCAAGCTGTGATAGCTTAATGCATCAGTATCAAAATGAAGTATGTTCTGTCTATCAACAACAGCTTTATTGCACTCGCATATAATATTAGGATGTGGGAGAGTTATCACGACTTCAAATTAAATAGCCTGTAAAACTAGTGGAACACCTGTGGCCAAAATTCACAATTTGACTACTTTTTAACACATGGGATCATTACTCCAAGTGAGTATTTAACAAGATGGTGTGGACATCAGGCTAGTGCAATTCAATTTGATTAAGCAGCTGACTCTGTTATGTGCAATTCGTTTAAGTAAATTCCACTGTATCTAAAATTAGTCCATCATAAGATAGAGTGAACACATCACTACAGTGAAATGTTTCATAAATAAAATGTCTTGAAAGTATTAATCCATGTGACCCGTGACCCTTTTGTTTACATATTGCATGGTTCAATTATAGGGGTGTAGGTAAATGCCCTTATGATGCAAAAGTCAAGAAGCCTGGTAAAAGAAAGTGCACAGAAACTAACGATGGTTTGGCAAAATATTGATGAGAAATATATGATTTTTATGAATGTCATACAATAACACGTGTTAAACAACTTCAACACGCACGATATGCAATATTTTCAACATGCATGACATCTTTAACATGCATGATCCGTGACATTTTCGACATGCATGATCTGTGACATCTTCAACATGCATAACCTATGACATCTTCAACACATATGACGTGACATCTTCAACATGCAACAACAAATTTTCCAATGTCTTAATGGCACTGCCCCTCATCTTCCTAAGATGTTCAAGAGACATTCCACTATACGATGCACCCACTCATGTCACCAACAGCAACTTGAAGGGTGCCGGAGCAAGCTTCGGGATCAAGCTTTTGAAGTGGTCGCTCCTCGCCTGTGGAACACATTACCAATTGCATTCAAGTGCAGCAGGACATTGACATGTTCAAGAAAATTGTAAAGATACACCATGTGGAATATTGCTCACATTTTATCATGTGATGTTATCTGGTTTATAAATCACAAGTTTGTTTATCATCCATTTCAATATTGTTGTATTATCACAACATCAGTATTTTATGTTGTTTTTATTCTAATTAAAATATTTTTATCCACTTCTTATGCAGAAACTATTTATATATACATATTTGTCTTGATCTAATATTTAATTTTTATTTAGACATTTATTTAATACATTAGGCCTCTGCTTACAATGTTATCATTAATTAATTATGTAAATCCCTGAGCTTTTAATGATTATATGCATTCTATACGAATTATATATTATTATTACCTCAATATTTGGTACATCTTACTAGGCCTTATAGTTGTCATAAAAAATATCTGGTTTCTCATTAGTGCAATCATTTGAAAATAGGTGCTGTAAAACTGTTTTACATTATTTTAATTTTCTGCGTTTAAAATTTTTTTCAAAGCAACAAATGTGTACACAATGTTTATTTAAAAGGTACATTTTTGTGAGGGGTGTAAGAAATAAGTACACTTGTAAAGTTGTTGATGATTGAGAATAGTCTGTTAGATAGTCGCTAACATCATCAGCATACTAAAAACTCATCCCTCATTTACTTTTAGAAAAAGTTCTGATCAGAAACCAGGATTTTTTATTTGGCCTTAAATTTAAAGGCTTTATTTAAAACAAAAATTTAACCTAAAAAGTATTTTTATTTTAGCGCGCTTCACAAAACTTATGTTAATTCACCATTCCAGAAATACGTAATTATCTCATTTTTATCAGAAAATCCCAACATCGACTGTTTATACACGGGTGCCCCACTCGGACACTCCAGACGCCGACTAACTGTTGCTCAACGTACGTCGATGAGTAGTCTCATTTCTAGCCAATGAAACAATTTCTTACAAACTGACTTCGGCATCTGACTAACGAAGCGTGCGTTTACATAGCCGTCATGGCGAGCCGTCGCGAAAATGGTTGTGAACTAGCGTGTTAGCGTAGCGCTGTCAAAATACGCAGTTTCACTCACATACCACGGCGATGATTGTAGATTGTGTAGCATTTGCGCATCCGAGTGACAATTCCGTACCACTGCAATACAACTGACGGGGAGTGACGTCGTCTGCAGTAGAAGTAAGTGGTTTTGCGTCTGTCGAGGAATGCGATGTGAAATTGGGCCGACAACTGTGCTAAGTGCATCGGCAGGGCCAGGGCCAGGGCCAGGGTTCGGCGTCCGATCGTCTCTTCGACGGGAGACATGTTGTGGACGTTCACTGGCCAGATCGATGTTTTGTCTCCGCTATGTCATATTACATACAAAAACATCGACATATTAGATAGGAACCCTCGTAGCCGCCTAAGGCCTAAGGCTAAGCAGGTTGAGGTTTGTACGGTAAAAAAATCAACGTTTTTTAAAGTGGGGAACGACTTTTTCACCGGTCGTTGACATGATATGAGTAGGCACTTCAAAGCAAAATTAGATATGATAGAACATTGGCAATTGATTAAAAAATTTTGAAAGGTGAAATGTAAAGGAACCAAAAACTGCTTATTTTATTAATATATATATTAGATCCAAAGATATTGCGATTTTAATACGGTAAAAATGTGAAAAGTTTTTGTATCGTATACAGGAAAAAGATTTTTTTTTTCAATGAATGTATGATTAAATGGCATAACTTTTCTATATTTGCATATATTTTAATAATTTTTTCAGAAGTTGCAAGCACATTAAGTAGGGTCATAAATATTCATAATCCAGTCATGTATCATAAAGAGTAACTCAGTTAATGCAATTAATAAGTCAGTATTGGCTAATTAGTTTGTGAAGTCAACTGACCGATACATGGCATAACTTCCATGATTGTGAATATATTTGTATAATTTGTTCAGGGTTTACAAACTCATTAACCACGGGTATAAATATAAATCACACACTAATTTCATAACCCTATTGATGTAATTAATAAGAAAATATTAGCTAATTAATGTGCAAACGCAACAGGTCAACACCTTTTTATGCCAAACTTGCATCATTTTGAAGAAATTTGTATAATTTCAAAACACATTAAGTAGGGTCATACATTAGTCATTTATCATTAATAGTAACTCAATTAATAAATCAACAATGGCTAATCAGCATGTTATCTCAACAGACCAATACATTTCAATAAAAAGCCACAGCTTCCATGATGACGATATTTGTATAATTTTGGCAGAGCCTGGGCTTTCTTTCCCTGCCAAAGAACATGAAAATAGTCTTGCATGGTGACTATTGTGAAATAATTGTTGGAGAAATATATACTAGTTGGTGATCCATATAGAATGTGAAATGTTTCTTTGTGAGAAAAAAACAATGTCATTTCATAAATATAACACAAATTATTATATATTCTGACCTTAAATAACATACATGTTACTAATATATATATATGTATATGTATATGTATATGTATATATATATATATATATATATATATATATATATATATATATATATATATATATATATATATATATATATATATATATATATAAATGCATGCAATATACAAAAGAATCCATGCAATATTTATTATGTCCATATACTACTTGATATTATAGTAATATAGATATACAAAATAAAAAAGTAAAAAATATATAAAAATGTACCATTACTAATAATCATTAATAAAATTTGTTTTGCAAAGCAAATATCAAACAAAGATTGGCTTTGTATTGTTTGTAATGAATTTAAATCATAGAAATGTAAAGTCATGATTTTGGTTAATTTGATCTCTCTCCAACTCCAAGAATCAAAATTGGATGAAATTTCACAAACTAGGGAAGCTCAAAAACACCCCTGCGCATTTGTACAGCGGGAAAATATTTCATACACAGACTAACTAAGACCTCTAGAAGAAATCACGAATATGTGGATGGAATCATAAATAGTTTGTCTGCTAAACTTAAGCCAGAAATACACCTATGTCGTCTAATTGATGTATTTCACCTTAATTTTGGTTCAATTTTAATAAAAAACAGACGATCATAAAAAGGAACCTACTATTGTCCAATCTGCCGCTGTAACTCACGGAAAGGAACGGAAACAGCCGACAATACAGGATGTAAAACAAAAGGAGAACCTGGGTGCCGAGAATCGGCGCAGATAAACTGACATGATTTTTTGGCACGTCACGCAAGCCGCTCAGCTGATTTTGTTGAAGTGCCTACTATGAGTCAATCTCTGTGAAATTCCTTGACATGTCTTGTTTTTCCTCTTCATCAGTGTCATCACTATGTCTATGATTGTTGAATTATGGAGGACATGCACATTATGTTGAAGCACAGTGCTTAGTAAAAAATGAAAGTTTATCGTCTGGACTTTTTTTAAAGGAAAAGGGAGGCCCTTATTTTTTACTATTGATGGATTTTTTTATTAGTTTCGAAGATGGCCACCATGTCTTAGATGCTCACTGTTGTTGATTTAAAAACAAGCTGTAGTTTTTTTTTTATCATGCCATTGATGTATATTAGTATAAAGGCTGCAATTCCATTTGCAAATTAGAAAATACAATACTTTTTCAGTGGAATGGTAGGAATAAACATTTACGTCAGTGGAATATGGCACGTACGTGTTACACTGGAAAAGTACTTAAATTGCCTAGAAACTACAAACAAAAAGCAAACACAATGTTGAATGTAATTATGAATGTCGTGTAGGTTTGGCCATGGTTTCATTTGTATCACATT